>SJYW01031675.1:95637-180734 GCA_006410735.1 Raphicerus campestris | reverse complement strand
GGAAGAAACACAAGCTGGAATCAAGATTGCCAGGAGAAATATCAATAACCTCAGTTATGCAGATGACACCACCCTTATGACAGAAAGAGAAGAAAAACTAAAGAGCCTCTTGATGAAAATGAAAGAGAGTGAAAAGTTGGCTTAAAGCTCAGTATTGAGAAAATGAAGATCATGGCATCTGGTCCCATCACTTCATGGCAAATAGATGGGGCAACAATGGAAACAGTGAGACACTTTATTTTTGGAGCCTTCAAAATCACTAGAGATGGTGACTGCAGCCATGAAATTAAAAGATGCTTGCTCCTTGGAAGAAAATCTATGACCAACCTAGACAGCATATTAAAAAATAAAGACGTTACTTTGCCAACAAAGGTTCATCTAGTCAAAACTATGGTGTTTCCAGTATTTGTGTATGGATGTGAGAGTAGAACTATAAAGAAAGCTGAGCACCAAAGGATTGATGCTTGAACTGCAGTGTTGTAGAAGATTCTTGAGAGTCCCTTGGACCACAAGGTGATCCAATCAGTCTATCCTAAATGAAATCAACCCAGAATATTCATTGGAAGGACTGATGCTGAACCTGAAACTCCAATACTTTGGCCACTTGATGGGAAAAATGAGTCACTACAAAAGACTCTGATGCTGGGAAAGATTGAAGGTGGGAGAAGAAGAGGATGACAGAGAATGAGATAGTTGGATGGCATCACTGACTTGAAGGACATGTGTTGAGTAGGCTCTGGAAGTTGGTGATGGACAGGGAGGTCTGGCATGCTGCAGTCCACGGGGTAGCAAAGAGTTGGGCATGACTGAGCAATTGAACCGAACCAAATCTTTTCTTCTTTTTCTAATCAGTTGTTAATCTCAGTTGTCATATTTTTTTATTTTAAATTTTGTATTTTTCATCTCTCAATATCCTGTTTTGGTCCATTTTGGTAAATTGCATTTAGTTCTTCCTAGTAATCAAATTTTCCTTAAGCACTAGAATGTGTTTGGTATGTATGATTTTATACTCCAGTTTTTTCTAGTTTCTTATTGCNTTCCTTACCTTTATGAAAATAGTGTTATCTTCTCTTCATCTATGGGATTTACTAAATATTTTTCCAGCCTGCTCTAGACCTTCAGACATCCTAGGTGTCTATCATCAGGCAATTTTCTTATCCTGACTTTTTCTTGGTTCTATTAAGCAATGATGGCACCCACTTATGGAGTGATGAAGAAATAAAATAGACATGAAAACATAAAATTTTATCAACCTTGATAAAATATAATTTATTCTACCCATTAGACCAAACAAACAATGAATTAAGTTCTCAGGACTGTCTGAGGGGGAAAAAAAATGAAGCAAGTCTTTTAGGTGCTAAGTAGTGATTATCCGAACTCTAGTATGAGTAAAGTGAAAATAATGCTTGATTTTCTGTTCAAAGAACTGTCCAAATGTATACCTTAGAATTATTTTAAATTTAAAAAAGGACATTTATTTCATCATTTGCTATGGAAAAATTCTAGAGAAAGATGAACAGTTTCATGTTTTAGAAAAAATAAAATTACTTGGTAGAATTCTTTGAAAAATAAACTAATTTTTAAACATTAAATGCAAACATTTTTAGTGAGCAGCACATTCTAGAGAGTGTATGAAAAAATTCCCCTTGAATCATCCTCTTAATATAGTGAAAAAAAGGATTTTTCCCCCTTATCTGTGATTTGTATTATTCATACACATACGAATAACTCAAAATGAAATTACTCAATCATTTAGATTATTAAGTACAAGATACTAACACACACATCATATTACATTTTATATCTAACAAATAGAGAAACAAAAAAGAACAAAAACCAGAGAGATATCAAGTATTAGGGCTTCCCAGGTGGTAACAGTGGTAAAGAAGCCACTTGCCAATGCAAGAGACTTATAAGAGACAGGTTTTTTATCCCAAGGTTGGAAAGAGCTCCTTGGAGGAGGGCATGGCAGCAGTGTTCTCCAGTATTCTTGCCTGGAGAATCCCACTGATAGAGGAATCTGGCAGGCTACAGTCCATAGTGTCATAGAGTCAGACATGACTGAAGTGATAGCAGGCATGTATGCAAGATATTAGTATTATTTTTGATTCCAATTATTCACTTTAATGTAACCAGCTATTTTCCATAATCTACTGGTATTAAATGCCCAGTAAATATTTTTCTAATGAAATATTGAAGATAATTAAAATTTTAAATACAATTAAATCTGTGACTATATATTTGAAGATTTGGCTTCAGTATAAAAAACAACTCATGATTAACAACAGCATATCTTAACTTCAAAAATGAAAAAATAAAATCTTCTTGGTCAAAAAAATCCTTTTTATTTTATCATATATAAATTTATTTTCAGTTTATTTCAAAAGTATAGTATTATTTTAATGTAAGTATGGTCATTTTGTGATGGGACTTTTAAACTTAGAGTTAATTGAATCCAACATGCTAGCATGATATTTGATAGCCATATGAAGGATGTAAGCATAAAAAAATAGCTCAAATTCATTTTCTAATTACACTGGGACCTTGCAATGCTGTATTTGATTTAATAAATGTAGTTACCTTATGTAGAAGTAGCAACTTTGAGATGAATCTGTTTATAGTGAATATTACTCTCTATTAAATAGCATCATAAAAAGGGTTAATGAGTTTATCAAGAAATAAAGATGATTTCCCTGATTATTAATGTGACTGGACATGCAATTTTGACTGTATAACCAGCTAAGTGAACATTGTACTAGGAAATGTGTGAATATAAACTTTTAAAGAAAATCCATTGTTCTTTCCCAGCTTGTGAAGGAACCTTAGCAACGGTAGTAGTGTTTTCTGTCTTCTGTCGTCATTTTACAGTTAGGCAGTTATGAAAAAGTTTGATGACACTATTTCCCCCAATAAGTTATAAAACCAACGTAATCAGGAGCAAGAAGCCAACTTAATAAACTAGTGTCACAAAACAAACCAAAAAAACCCCAAACAAACCAGGGATCTCAGTTACCATCCCAGAAAACCAATTCATATGGAAAAGTTCATATGAAGCAATAAGGCACTGTGCACCCAAAAGAGTAAAATATCTTGTTGAATTTCAAAATGTTTTATTAGTCAGTCATTTAAAGAGCTGCAACAAATGTACCAAAATTTCAGTAAATCAACACAATAGAAACCTGTTTTTTTCACTCACACAGTCAAACAATACCGTCTGACCATTCTGTAGGACCTCCTGTGCACCTATTTTATTATTATATTGCTTATTTTTTATTGGAGGAAAATTGCTTTAAAATATTGTGTTGGTTTCTGTTATACAATAACATAAATCAGCCATAGTCATACAAATGTCCCCTCTCTCTTGAACCTCCCTCTCACCTCCATCCCATCCCACCCCTCTCTACATTGTCACAGAAGACCAGATTTGAACTTCCTGCATCATATGTCAAATTCCAACTGGCTACATGTTTTACATAGGGTGATAGTTATGTTTCAGTGCTACTCTCCTAATTTCTTCCATCTTCTCCTTCCCCCACTCTGGGCACTTTATTTTAAGTGGTGATTCGGAGATCCTGCATCCTCCTTTCTCCTGGCTCCATTATCTCCTTGAGTTCTTGGAGTCCTTGATGGATTGTCTGCATTCAGACAGCCAGTGGGAAAGAGAAAGCACAAAGGATCTCAGGAATGTTTTAAGATGTCTACTCACTAAAGAAGTGAGCATAAATCACTTCTGCCCACCTTTCAGTGATGGCAGCTCTGTCGCCAGAACTCTTGTAACTACAAGGAAGGCTAGGAAATTAGGTCTAGCTCTGTGTTCAGTGCTAAATATTTGGTGAGCTTATCAGTGTCTCAACTGTGGGTTTTAAATTACTAGGGTGAAAAAAGAGGTAGTAAACAAGATGTGAATTAAGAACTATAGAAAATTAAAATAACCAAGAGAACTACTATTTTAATAAATCATGCTCAAGTCCACAGTGTTGTATAGTAAGAATAACATAAGTGGGTTTTTATACCAAACTCATTTCTGCTCTATGCATTTCTCATCTTTTGGAACTCTTCCATTAACTGCTAACTCTATAATTTTCTGAAATTGTAACTCTCCCTCCACAGACTGTAAAGAACTATCTCAATAAGGAAAACACTTTATCACTTAATTCCTTAGTATATATCTGAGGACAGAAGGGTGCTTTCAGGAGACTTTATCAATGGAAGATCTAGGGGTTCAAAATAGAGAAATAATCCTAGAGTTGATGTATGCAGGGTATATTTTAATGTTTATTTTGAACTATTTGCCTTTCAGCCTGGATTCTCATTTCTTCTTTCAGTTTCATTATTTTTATTTCATATATCCTAAAGTTGTGCTATTAGATGTTTGCACATTTAGAATTACAATGTTCTTTGATTCGTTGATCTTTTTTGTCATTGTTAAATATCCCTCTTTACTTATTGGAATCATTCTTATTCTGAACTCTACTTCAATATTAATATAGCCACTCCAGTTCTTTTTTAAATTAATGTTTACTGGGTATGTTTTCCAACTTTTATCCAACATGGGTATTTTTTAATTAAAGTTTCTTGTTTACAGCATATATGTAGATATGTGTGTCATCATCATCAGCACTCACTATTTTAAAACACTTTAAACCAAAGTTAATTTGTTTAATTATACTATATGCTGAATTTATTTCTTCTTTTCTATTGTAATTGTTTTTCTTTAAAGGCTTTTTTTAACCATTATTACATATATTGTCTCTCTTCTGGCTCTCCAAATAAATATATCTTAATGCATTGATATTTCTTCACAGTTCATTGATACTTGGTTTATTTTGTCATAGTCTTTGTACTTTGCTTTAAATAATTTCTACTGCTATGTATTCAACTTCACTCACCTAGAGCCAGACATCCTGTAATGTGAAGTCAAATGGACCTTAGCAAAGCTAAGCAAAGCTGAATGGAAGAGATGGAAATCGAGTTGAGCTATTTCAAATCCTAAAAGATGATGCTGTGAAAATGCTGCACTCAATATGCCAGCAAATCTGGAAAACTCAGCAGTGGCCACAGGACTGGAAAAGGTCAGTTTTCATTCCAATCCTTAAGAAAGGCAATACCAAAGAATGCTCAAACTACCACACAATTGCACTCATCTCACATGCTAGCAACATAATGCTCAAAATTCTTCAAGCCAGGCTTCAGTAGTACATGAACCGTGAACTTCCAGATGCTCAAGTTGTATTTAGAAAAGGCAGAGGAACCAGAGATCAAATTGCCAGTATCTGCTGGATCATCAAAAAAGCAAGAGAGTTTCAGAAAAACATCTATTTCTGCTTCATTGACTATGCCAAAGCCTTTGACTGTGTGGATCACAACAAACTGTGGAAAATTCTGAAAGAGATGGGAATACCAGACAAACTGACCTACCTCTTGAGAAACCTATATGCAGGTCAGGAAGCAACAGTTAGAACTGGACATGGAAGAACAGACTGGTTCCAAATAGGAAAAGGAGTATGTCAAGGCTGTATACTGTCACCCTGCTTATTTAACTTATATACAGAGTACATCATGAGAAACGCTGGACTGGAAGAAACACAAGCTGGAATCAAGATTGCCAGGTGAAATATCAATGACCTCAGTTATGCAGATGACACCACCCTTATGACAGAAAGAGAAGAAAAACTACAGAGCCTCTTGATGAAAAAGAAAGAGAGTGAAAAGTTGGCTTAAAGCTCAGTATTGAGAAGATGAAGATCATGGCATCTGGTCCCATCACTTCATGGCAAATAGATGGGGCAACAATGGAAACAGTGAGAGACTTTAATTTTGGAGCCTCCAAAATCACTAGAGATGGTGACTGCAGCCATGAAATTAAAAGATGCTTGCTCCTTGGAAGAAAATCTATGACCAACCTAGACAGCATATTAAAAAATAAAGACGTTACTTTGCTAACAAAGGTTCATCTAGTCAAAACTATGGTGTTTCCAGTATTCGTGTATGGATGTGAGAGTAGAACTATAAAGAGAGCTGAGCACCAAAGGACTGATGCTTGAACTGCAGTGTTGTAGAAGATTCTTGAGAGTCCCTTGGACCACAAGGTGATCCAATCAGTCTATCTTAAATGAAATCAACCCAGAATATTCATTGGAAGGACTGATGCTGAACCTGAAACTCCAATACTTTGGCCACTTGATGGGAAAGCTGAGTCACTACAAAAGACTCTGATGCTGGGAAAGATTGAAGGTGGGAGAAGAAGAGGATGACAGAGAATGAGATAGTTGGATGGCATCACTGACTTGAAGGACATGTGTTGAGTAGGCTCTGGAAGTTGGTGATGGACAGGGAGGTCTGGCATGCTGCAGTCCACGGGGTAGCAAAGAGTTGGGCATGACTGAGCAATTGAACTGAACCAAATCTTTTCTTCTTTTTCTAATCAGTTGTTAATCTCAGTTGTCATATATTTTTTATTTTAAATTTTGTATTTTTCATCTCTCAATATCCTGTTTTGGTCCATTTTGGTAAATTGCATTTAGTTCTTCCTAGTAATCAAATTTTCCTTAAGCACTGGAATGTGTTTGGTATGTATGATTTTATACTCCAGTTTTTTCTAGTTTCTTATTGCTAGAGAAAACTTGAATGATCACAGAACATGTTAATTCAGGAATTTATGCATCTTATACCTTTTCTGTGATTGTTACATCTTGGTTTTATTTATTTACTTATTTATAATCCAGTTTATGCGCCCTCTGACACACATATGTGCTTTGATTTCCAATCCAAGACTCCTCTCTGAAATAGTTTACCTGTCTTATTCTCCACGACCTACCTATGTCTCCTTATCTCGGTGAGACTGCTGATCTTTGTTGAGCTTTTTTGTATATGGTGCTGAAGCTGGGAAATGCTTCCAGGCAGTGGCTGTTGTGTCGGACTCTGTGACCCCATGGAATGCATCGCTCCAGGCTTCCATGTCCTTCACTATCTTGTGGAGTTTGTTCACACTCATGTCCATTGGGTCAATGATACTACCCAACCATCCCATCCTTTTTTACCCCCTTCTCCTCCTGTTCTAAATCTTTCCCAGCATCAAGGTCTTTTCCAGATAGTCCGCTCTTTGCATCAGGTGGCGAGAGTATTGGAGCTTCAGCTTTAGCATTTGTCCTTCCTATGGATAATTTAGGATTGATTTGCTTTAGGATTGACTGGTTTGACTTCTTGCAGTTCAAGGGACTCTCAAGAATTTTCTCCAGCACCACAATTCAAAAGCATCAGTTCTTCTGTGCTCAGCCTTCTTTACAGTCCAGTTCTCACATTCATACATGACTACTGAAAAAAGCATAGCTTTGACTGTATAAACTTTTGTTGTTGGCAAAGTGATGTCTCTGTTTTTTAATACACTGTCTAGGTTTATCGTATAGCTTTTCTTCCAAGGAGGAAGCATCTTCATGGCTGCAGTCATCATCGGTGATTTTGGAAGCCTAGAAAATAAAATTTGTCACTCTTTCCCCTTTTCCTTCATCTATTTGCCACAAAGTGATGGGATCAGATGTTATTATCTTCATTTTTTGAAAGTTTAGTTTTAAGCCAGCTTTTTCACTCTCCTTTTTCACCTTTATGAAGAGAATCTTTAGTTCCTCTTAGCTTTTGACCATTAGAATGGTATCATCTGCATATTTGAGGTTGTTGATACTTTCCCCTGGGATCTTGATTCCAGCTTGTGATTCATCCAGCCCAAGAATTTGCATGATTTACTCTCATATAAGTTAAATAAGCAGGGTGACAGTATACAGCCTTGACATATTCCTTTCCCAATATTGAACCATCTAGTAGAGGTGATGGAATTCCATGAAGCCATTTAAAACCCTAAATGATGATGTTGTTAAAGTGCTGTACCCAATAGGCCATCAAATTTGGAAAATTCAGTAGTAGCCACAGGACTGGAAAAGGTCAGTTTATACTCTAATCCCAAAGAAGAACAATGCAAATGAATGTCAAACTGCTGTACAATTTTGCTCATTTCTCTTGCTAGAAAAATAATACTCAAAATCCTTCAAGCTACGCTCAGCAGTAGGTAAGCCAAGAACTCTCAGATGTACAAGCTAAATTTAGAAAAGGCAGAGGAAACAGAGATCAAATAACCATCATCTGCTGGATCATAGAGAAAGCAAAGGAATTCCAGAAAATTATCTACTTTTGCTTCATTGACTACAAGAAAGCCTTCTACTGTGTGAATCATAACCAACTATGGAAAATTCTTAAACAGATAGGAATACCAGATAACCTTACCTATCTCCTGATAAACCTGTATGCTGGTCAAGAAGCAACAATTAGAGCCAGACATAGAATAACAGACTGGTTCAAAATTGGCAATGGAGTACATCAAGGCTGTATACTGTCATCCTGCTTTTTTAATTTATATGCAGACAACATCACCCAGGAGGTAAAGTAGGGAAAAGTCTCACCTTGTTCCTTTCCTTTCCCTCAGATATTATTTTCCCACTGTGCCTGTTATCTAATATCCAAAACCAATTGTTTCATATACTTTGTCCATTTTCTATTTGTTAAAGCTGGAGGGCACTTATTACAGATAATCTTTTGTGAGTGGAAATGGAAACCTCCTCATTGTATTTTAAATGACAGCAGTTGGTAGAATGAAATTGATATACACTTTACTAATATGTTGCTAATTCACATAGCACCTATCCTATGTATTTACTAAAATAAATAATATACAATAATACATTTAAATGTAAGATAGATATAAAATGAAACAAAACACTCTGAATTAATTATCAAATATTCTTTGTTCTAACCTTATTTCTACTACTAAATATTGGCTAGATTTTTGTTTAACTATACACCAGGAGGAAATACGGACACAACATAAAATCTTTGAGTCGAGTTTATTCAATGTATTGCTGAGGACTGTAGACCAGGAGACAGCCTCCCAGGTAGCTCTGAGGAACTGGTCTGAAGAGAAAGCAAAGGAGCCAGTACGTGTATGAATTTTAGCTAGGAAATACGTGCAGACAAAGTCTAGGTGAATGGTTACTTTTATACAAGAGGAACAGATATCTCAGTTAATGACTTTAGAACTTTCTTATGTCTGTTAAGATGCAAAAACCTGGGGCCATTGAAATTCTCCCTTAAATATGTGTGTTAATTATCTAGGGCTCAAATATCCAGAGCACAAAATGCATCATCCTGAATCCCTTTCTGGGTGAACTTGTAGGTCAGGGACTGCAGTGGATAGAACTGGAATAGTGGACATTTGTGGTTTATAATACCAGATATTTTGGTTTCTTCCTGAAGTCACCCTGTCTGAGAAAAGATTATAAAGTTTGACTCAAGAGAACTCGAAGGCAGTCATGAAATGATACAGCAGGGGAATATGGACAGGGATGCTGTGTGCTATTTCTGGACAAGAGTGTTAAGAGTAGCATGTGTCTATCATGCATTTTTCCTTCTCCATGTAGAAGCTGCTCTGTTAGAGTGGAATCTCAGGAAAAGATGATGTGAAATCTCAGCTAACTCAAGATGTGTATGTAACTCAAAATAGAAATACACTTTAGTTATTTTAAGCACTCACATTTTGTGATCATTAATTACTGCACCACAATCTGGTCTCTTATCTGATAGTGCAAATTTAATCAACCTAATGAATACTTTCACCCCAGATTCATGAACTGTAAATTTAAAACACCATCTACACTATATCACATAAAGTATTATTGTGATAACTTAGTTTATGTATCAGTTCAAGAAGAATTGCTAAGTATGGATATTGCATAAATGTGAAGAACTCATCCTCACCCATAATTAGTTCTTAATTTTAGTATTTTAATCTATGCTATTAACTTTATGAAAATATAAGTTTAATTTAAAAAAAAACCTTGTAGCTTAATGGACTATAATTTCCACTTAGTAAGTGCCTTAAATTTTTAAAACAATCTTTTCTTTGAAAAATTTCCTCTGAATACCTATCAGTATTCAATTATAAAATACACTGAGTAATTAGGTATCCATTATACACTTTTTATTTATTGAAAATTTCTGTGCCTCTTCAAAAACTGTAAGCTTTGTTTTTAAAAAGATTGTTTTGCTATTTGATGTTTTATTTTCTGCCTATAAAGATTTGTAAGCTTACATTGCAAAATAAATTTAAATTTAATTATTCCCTTAAAAGATATAAAATTTAGTTCATCTTAGCTCTTTCACACATTTTGTAACATGTACAAACCATTCTCTTTCCCTTTTAAAAAAATAGTTTTTCTCATACATTTAATCCCAATTGCTCTTTTGAGGGATGGTCCTTCTTTATTACTATATTTCAAACAGTCATATTCTCTAACTATAATAGAAAGGTTCCCTAAAGAAATATAAACCGCTAACATGACTTCCTGATAAGAAAGATAAATGAAAAACGTTGGTAAGATGCTTATTTCACTGTCTCAGTTCCTTATTTTGATCTCTAATATCTTTTGTCATCAAATCACACATATGTCAGTTTTGACTTACTCTTGTAACTTTAGAGAAAGAGATTTTCCACTCCGTTCACATCCATTCAAGAGTTATTTAGGCATTCTGTGTGTTCTATCTAATCACAGTTTTTGAAATCAAAGGGACTTGTGTTGAAACTGTGCTATGAACAGAACATAAGAAAAACATATTTTAAGCTAGCTTCTTAGAGTTAGTAACTCACACAGCTTCTTAAGTAGACATACTATGAAACATCTCCAGACAGGAGGTATAGCACGCAGTGTTTTCTAGACTATTTCCACCATGGTATCATAATATTTACAGAAAATTTTGCAGAATATCATTTCCTGAATCTTCTTCTACAAACAAAAGACTATACCAATGACTTGGCATTTCTAAAAGAAGACAGTACTTGTTTACTATTGAACAAAAAAGGTCCTTTCTCACCTTGAGAGAAACATCCTCTTTAACAGAGATTGTTACTTCAGGGATAACATGTGATTGAACTTGACATTTGAAGGAGAACAGTAATTTTTATATAATATTCTCTGTCTGAATTCTAAGAATTGCTCAAAAGCTGTATCATTGCAGCTTGCCCTGAATTAAACTAATTATTTTCTCTACTTTTGTCATACAATGAAAAATAAATACTCCACTGGTTTCAAAAAGTGTTCACTTGCAACAGCAATATTTACTTCATTTAACAGTAAAGAGTCATGTTTCCTTAAATCTTTATTTAAAAACCTGCCATCATAAGGAAATCTATCTTTTCAATGACCAAATGTAGTTTTCTTTTTGCATGCCAAGCTGACATTCAGAGTTTTCATTTTATTATTCACATCAGATAAACAAAAGTCCCATCACTTTATAACTTCTGCCTAAAATATCTCTGGCTTATCCAGCAATTGAGATAAATGAGGTTCATTCTCTGTCTTCTGAGCCTGGTGGGTGGACATTTATATTGTTCTTCCTTTCAGACACAATTCATTATAGAGGCACACCCACGTCAGAACAATGATAAAAAGTTTTTCAGACTTTTTCTTTTATGTTTTCTTTCGTTTACGTTATAAGCCAATGTAATAATACTGGTTTCAACTTTGGGGAATTGGAGGTGTCTGATATAAAATATTTATTTGTTCTCATTTTGCATTTGACAAAGCCAACATTTAATGGCTTTCTGTAAAGTGAGTGTAACATTAAAGCCCAATTTTGTGTATTTCCCAAATTCATTTTTATTCGGATTTATTTTGTTGGGTGTTTCCTAGATTGCCTGCAGCAATAATAAATACCAAGTTCACTTTTCAGTCACACCAGAGCCTTCTCCACTTTCCTGAAGTTGTTTTGCATTTTCCCTCAAATCAAAGAACATCAGCAAAGGAATGCTACACTTCCACAGCAGGGAGTCTAAGGTCTAGCTCATGTTAGGTTACATTATTTTGATTTCTTTCCACTTCCAACAATCCCTTCTGTACTTGGACTTAAAAAAAAAAAAAAAAAAAGGAAAAGGTAGAGGAGACTGATTCTTAAACTAGGCACAAGGTAGCTAGTGAATATTTCAGAAAAAGAAATAGTGATCACTTATTCTTTTCTCACTCCATGTTTTAGTGTTGTCTGTTCCAGGATGGGGCTTCCCTTGTGGCTCAGCTGGTAAACAATCCACCTGCAATGCACAAGACCTGGGTTTGATACCTGGGTTGAGAAGATCCCCAGGAGAAGGGAAAAGCTATCCACTCCAGTATTCTGGCCTGGAGAATTCAGATTCACAGATGACACCACACTTACGGCAGAAAGCAAAGAAGAACTGAAGAGCCTATTGATGAAAGTGAAAGAGGAGAGTGAAAAAGTTGGCTTAAAACTCAACATTCAGAAAATTAAAATGGGCATCTGGTCCCATCACTTCATGGCAAATTGATGGGAAAACAATGAAAATAGTGACAGACTTTATTTTGGGGGGCTCCAAAATCACTGCAGATGATGACTGCAGCCATGAAATTAAAAGACACTTACTCCTTGGAAGAAAAGCTACGACCAACCTAAACAGCATATTAAAAAGCAGAGATGTTACTTTGCCAAAAAAGGTCCCTCTAGGCAAGGCTATGGTTTTTCCAGTGGTCATGTATGCATGTGAGAGTTGGACTATAAAGAAAGTGATGAAGAATTGATGCTTTTGAACTGTGGTTGTGGAGAAGACCCTTGAGAGTCCCTTAGACTGCAAGGAGACCCAACTAGTCTATTGTAAAGGAAATCAGTCCTGAAAGAAAATGCCTTAGAAGGACAGATGTTGAAGCTGAAACTCCAATAACTTAGCCACCTGATGTGAACAACTGACTCATTGGAAAAGATCCTGATGCTGGGTAAGAGGGAAGGTGGGAGGAGAAGGGGACGAAGAGGATGAGATTATTGGATGGCATCACTAACGTGATGCACATGTGTTTGAGTAGGCTCTGGGAATTGATGATGAATAGGGAAGACTTGCATGCTGCAGTCCATGGGGTCACAAAGAGTTGGATGTGACTGAGCAACTGAACTGAGCTGAACTGATTCCGGAATGGCTCAAAAGATGCTCAAGATAAGCATTCCTTTTTGAAAATGCNACTTGCATGCTGCAGTCCATGGGGTCACAAAGAGTTGGATGTGACTGAGCAACTGAACTGAGCTGAACTGATTCCGGAATGGCTCAAAAGATGCTCAAGATAAGCATTCCTTTTTGAAAATGCGTATTTTTCCTTTTTTTCCCTTGTATTTGTGTCTTTCTTTCTTTTTTTTTTTTCCTTTGCATTGAATAATAGTAACTTTCAGGAAATTTCTTTTCTGTTATATTCCAGGTAATGAGCCAGTTGCTCCACTCCATCGTTGATATCCTAAGCATCTACGTTTGCAGAATGGGAAAGTAGGACTCAGAAAAGTCACAGAAGCTCTGCAGCCTTACCAAATGAATCTGTATCAGATTTTTCACACTAAAGAATATATTGTTTCCACTTAATCATCCTTTCGTTTTATAAAGAGCAGCTGATATATATAGTGCCTATTCTTAATGACTCACCTGCTAAGAAAAAATATGTCTGCAATGGAAGTTTTTCTTACTGTCCAAAATTACCAAGTCAAATGGCCTATTTGATTGTCCTCCAGGGACTACTAATCATTTGGTCTCTTGTGTGTAAAAACATTGACTAACCCAAATCCACCGGAATTAAGACTGAATGATTCATTGGGGAAAGGCGCCTTATTAGGAAATAGTTCAATTTTATGGTTTTGGAAAATAAAGAGTAATATCTCAAATAATTATTTTGTTGTATTGGGCTATAATTTTATTAAATCTTAAACAGATTAAGTGAAGGAATCAGAAAAAAAGGAAACTATCAAGAAATATTACAGCCTAGAGCTGGCCATGAATATCATATCTAACTTTTATTTTTACACACATGAAAAGTATTTCTGAGGTTGGACAAAAGTTACAAGGTCAACCTACAATGTCAAACCAGAAATCCTAGTAGAATCATGGGTGACTTAATTGCTATCTCCCTCCTTTTACATTTAAACCCTGCTGTTTCATTAGCAAATATGTAAGTTAAGAAAAAAAAGAAAAGTATTTTGACCTGAGTTACAAGTATATCATTGTATAACAACTTCCAAGGGTAAAGAGAATGAGGAACTGTAGAATATCCAAATGTTTGTAGATGTTTAAATGTCATTTAATAGGATATTATTATTCTCATAAGACAGGCACACTTTATCTTTTAGGACTATTTTTCTCCCAAGGAATACCTAGTATATTTTAGTATCAATAAAGAGTGTGAAGAGGAGCTTGGAAGCTTTAATAATAAAATTCCCAAAGCACCATTAACTAAAAATAAATAAAGTTGTAGAAGAGTTCCAGAATTATTTTTCAGATGAAGGAAAAACTATTCCACATCAAGAATCCATTTATTTGATACAGATTAAGTGAAGAGAAACTAAAAAGCCTCTTGATGAAAGTGAAAGAGGAGAGTGAAAAAGTTGGCTTAAAGATCAACATTCAGAAAATGAAATTCATGGCATCTGGTCCCATCACTTCATGGCAGACAGATGGGGAAACAGTCGAAACAGTGTCAGACTTTATTTTTCTGGGCTTCAAAATCATTGCAGACGGTGATTGCAGCCATGAAATTGAAAAATGCTTACTCCTTGGAAGAAAAGTTATGACCAACCTAGATAGCATATTCAAAAGNCAACTCTGCAATGCCATGGACTGCAGCACGTCAGGCTTCCCTGTCCTTCACTGTCTCCCAGAGGTTGCTGAAATTCATGTCCATCGAGTTGGTGATGCTATCTAACCACCTCGTCCTCTGCTGCCCTCTTCTCCTTTTGTTTTCAATGTTTCCTAGCATCAGCTTCAGCACCAGTACTTCCAGTGAATACTCAGGAATTTTCTTTAGGATTGATTGACTGATTTGATCTATTTGCTGTCCAAAGGACTCTCAAGAGCCTTCTCCAGCATCACAATTTTAAAACATCAATTGACATTGTTAGACTTCCCTAAATTATATCAGAGGCAATTAAAATTGATTATAAGTCATTAACCTTTTATTTTTTTAAACTTTTCATTTCGTTTTGGGGTATAGCCATTTAACAATGTCGTGATAGCTTCAGCTGAACAGTGAAGGGACTCATCCATACATATACATGTATGCATTCTCCCCCAAACTTCCCTCCTATCTCAGCTGCCACATAAATTGAACAGAATTCCCTGTGCTATAGAGTAGGTCCTTGTTGGTTACCTGTTTTAAATATAGCAGTGTGTACAAGTCATTAACCCTTTAAATGAAAGTTACATAGTTCAATGAAAGTTGCTCAGTCATGTCCAACTATTGTGACTCCATGATCTATACAGTCCATGAAATTCTCTAGGCCAGAATACTGGAGGGGGAGCCTTTCCTTTCTCTAAGGGATCTTCCCAATCCAGGTGTCAAACTCAGGTCTCCTACACTGCAGAAAGATTCTTTACAGCTGAGCCACCAGGGAAGCCCAAGAATACTGGCATGGGTAGCCTATTCCTTCTCCAGGTGGATATTCCCAACCCAGGATTTGAACTGGTTTCTCCTGCATTGCAGGTGGATTCTTTACCAACTAAGCTATCAGGGAAGCCCTTACATAGCTCAGGCATTAGGTTATTTGCAAGACACAGTAATTTTTTAAAGACTATTCACTTTATTTTATTAAATCAAACTAAAGGAGAAACTGCATATCACCTTAAAACAATAATACATTAACATCTCTCTAGAAGTGCATACATTTAGGGAGTAAATGGAAATTCTGTTTATATATATACATATATATATATTGTTAATTATTAAGTGCTTATAAAAATAGTTTTAGGTAAGTGATGCTTCTAAAAATACCAATAATATATTTTCTTACTTACCAATCCACAAAAGAAATTGAACAATTCAATTCCCTGGTGACTCAGATGGTGAAGAANATACATATATATATATATTGTTAATTATTAAGTGCTTATAAAAATAGTTTTAGGTAAGTGATGCTTCTAAAAATACCAATAATATATTTTCTTACTTACCAATCCACAAAAGAAATTGAACAATTCAATTCCCTGGTGACTCAGATGGTGAAGAATCTGCCTACAATCAGATCTTTGATCCCTGGGTCAGAAAGGTCCCCTGGAGAAGGTAATGGCTACCTATTCCAGTATTCTTGCTTGGAGAATCCCTTGGACAGAGGAGCCAGGCAGGCTACAGTCCATGGGGTCGCAAAGAGTCAGACAGGACTGAGCAACTAACACTTTCACATTCACACACACAAACTACTGTTCTGACTTGTATATATTATCCATAAATAATAAATCTTATACAAATGAGTAGTAATAAACATTCAAGACAGGAAGAATTCCAGTGTTGCACATATAACTGAAAAGTGAGTTGCCTTCCTAACACTGAACTTGAGATCCACAATCTTTCATAATGGGCTTCAGGTAAACTTACCCACCTGTCTAAACTTTACCATGAATGGAGAAAATACACATATTACAGAGATCCTATTTTTATTCTCCAAAGCCCTTTGCTGTACAGCGTTCCTGAAAAGGTGGTCCAGAACAAAAGGCTGTCTGTGTCTCCAGAACGTGCAGAAATGTGAGTGATTTGTGCAGTTTTATCTCCCAATGCAGATGGAATATCCACCAGGTGTTCAATATTGATTTCACTATAATATCAAACATTAGATTAATTCATGGAACTTTACTCCATCTGACATAATAAACTTGCTGAAAGATAAGTATTTTTTTCTGTATTATCTTTTAATGTTAAGATAATCAATCCAGTTTGAAACATGGCCACAAACTGCTTTGGGTTAACTTAAAAATAACAAAAATCAATAGATATTTTTCCCTCCTTATGAATGCTTTTCCTGTTTGTTTTGATTTTTAACCCAGTACTTTTACTGTTGCTGCTCTGCTGCTAACTCACTTCAGTCGTGTCCAACTCTGTGTGACCCCATAGATGGCAGCCCACCAGGCTCCCCCATCCCTGGGATTCTCCAGGCAAGAACACTGGAGTGGGTTGCCGTTTCCTTCTCCAATGCATGAAAGTGAAAAGTGAAAGTGAAGTCACTCAGTCGTGTCCGACTCTCAGCAAACTCATGGGCTGCAGCCCACCAGGCTCCTCCATCCATGGGATTTTCCAGGCAAGAACACTGGAGTGGGGTGCCATTTACTGGTTGACTGGCAATTTTACCCAAGATATGACTTAACTATGAAGAACTTTGAACATAATCTAAAGGTCACAGAATTAAAGAACATGTAATGGATGAGAAAGTATGAAAACTAAAGCATATTTCCAAAAATCTGTAAAACAACCTTCATTTGTTCAGATAAAATAACTAAATGTTTAGTCCCCAAAGCTCTATCTGCTTTATTTTAACCAGACTGTGAAAAGGCAGTAGACATAAACTTACCCATATCAAATTCAACCTTGTTAAAAACAATCTTAGTTACTAAATGCTCAGATTTTGGAATTTAAATAAAACTAGAATCAGATAATTTCTTTGTGATCATATGTTTATTGTTATATTGAGGTTCTCTTTTTTTCTGTGATGAAAACCATCCTCTTTAAACTTTTTAATCCTATCATTTGTCCACTCAACAAATAGGTTCACTGGATTTAAGTGGCTCCTCAGTCCCCTGAGCTTTTCTTACATATGCTCAATGTTTAGGTCCATAAATTCAGTTATAAACTCATGTTTTCCTTCATGAGCCACAGTTTGCCAGATGTTTTGAGAAGACTTTGAGTGTCTGTCCTATCTTTGAGTGGGTCACCCTAAAGCTGGCACAGAATTCATGAATGATGTAACAGCAAAGGAATGGGTAAAAATGGTTGGCATTATCATGATATCTTTTAGTTAATCACATGATTTCTCCCCAAGGAAAATTAATGCGATTGAAATGCTGAAAGTCTAGGTTTTAACTTAAACTTCTTGCAGTGGTTTATTTGGATAAGTTTGTTTAAGTCTTAAGAAGAAGGATATGTTTTAAGTTATGTATTTGTCTTAGTCAGCCTAAGCTGACTATGTAAGTACATGGGCTACAGTCCATAGTGTCACAGAGTCGGACATGCCTAGTGGCTAAATGACAACAGTACTTAGGTACAACCATCCAGAGTACATTGTAATTCAACATTATGTACAAAAGTCCTTATTTGCATGTAGTTGTCCCATATATGAATGCTACTGCTAAGTCACCTCAGTCGTGTCTGACTGTGCGACCCCATAGATGGCAGCCCACCAGGCTCCCCCGTCCCTGGGTTTCTCCAGGCAAGAGTACTGGAGTGGGGTGCCATTTCCTTCTCCTGTGCATGAAAGTGAAAAGTAAAATTGAAGTTGTTCAGTTGTGTCTGACTCCTAGCGACCCCATGGACTGCAGCCTACCAGGCTCCTCCATCCATGGGATTTTCCAGGCAAGAGTACTGGAGTGGGGTGCCATTGCCTTCTCCAATATATGAATGATTCCTCTGTAAATGAAATCTGACACATATCTGAGTATATCACATACATAATGTGATAAAAGACTCAAGACCAAAACAGGAATCTCAGCAAGTGTTGCAGCAATTTTTGTCAAGTTTACTATTTGTTTCCCTTTTAATTCCCTGAAAATCCTACAACAGTACTGCTTAAAACGGAGAAGCCACAGAAATCCAGCATCATCTTAGCAGATTCTGAAAAATGGCTCAAAAGTCTTGAATATTTATGTTAGATTCATTTTGTATCTAAATCATGAGGGGACTGAAATATATCATCTCTTAAATCAAATCTTATGCAGTCTCTGCTACGAATACTATAGAGTGTCATGTTAAATTAATTAAAAAGAAGACTATTAGATTAATGTGGCACTTTTTCCATGGTGGCCTTTGTAAGCAAACCAGAACCTAAGCCTGGAAAGGCCTCAAGATTATGAAATCAAAACGCTAAGGACAACCAGTTTCAAGCAACCAAGTAGATTTTAGGCTGTAACCAATCAAATAATTTCCTTTCTTTTCTTCACATTTTCTCTGGTAAGTCTATCCCCTTTCGTTCCCTGGCTCTCAGGTTTCCAACCACTTCCCATTTGGTGCTGCCTGATTTGAATCAATTTTTGCTCAAATAAACTCTTAAAATTTTTAATATTCCTGAGTTTACCTTTTAAAATTCACAACACAAAAGGAAGTGGATTTCCCCAAATAACAGTACTATTATTTCTCAAATAATAGGAGGCATTGATTTCAACATGATACTGAAAATCTGAATTTTCTTGCTCCAAGTTCAGGACTTTTTCCAGCTCATTATAGCTTGGACTATTATGACTTGAGTCATCAGTGATTCTCTGAAATTCCAGGGTAACCAGGAGAGTAATGAATTTTATAGATTAACATGGATCACAGAACATACCCTTTTCTCTGTGGAAAGAAGAGCAGAAACATTTGTCATCTCTGCTTTTCTGGCAGGCAGTGTTCTTTATAACATGCTGAGTAAGCAGGCTGGATGTACTATTTCCAAGATTCTGAAATTCAAATCAACAACTTAATTTTAAGAATCCCAACCTGTCTAATACTGTAATATCAGAAGGAAATATAAACCAACATTAANTGAATGATTCCTCTGTAAATGAAATCTGACACATATCTGAGTATATCACATACATAATGTGATAAAAGACTCAAGACCAAAACAGGAATCTCAGCAAGTGTTGCAGCAATTTTTGTCAAGTTTACTATTTGTTTCCCTTTTAATTCCCTGAAAATCCTACAACAGTACTGCTTAAAACGGAGACGCCACAGAAATCCAGCATCATCTTAGCAGATTCTGAAAAATGGCTCAAAAGTCTTGAATATTTATGTTAGATTCATTTTGTATCTAAATCATGAGGGGACTGAAATATATCATCTCTTAAATCAAATCTTATGCAGTCTCTGCTACGAATACTATAGAGTGTCATGTTAAATTAATTAAAAAGAAGACTATTAGATTAATGTGGCACTTTTTCCATGGTGGCCTTTGTAAGCAAACCAGAACCTAAGCCTGGAAAGGCCTCAAGATTATGAAATCAAAACGCTAAGGACAACCAGTTTCAAGCAACCAAGTAGATTTTAGGCTGTAACCAATCAAATAATTTCCTTTCTTTTCTTCACATTTTCTCTGGTAAGTCTATCCCCTTTCGTTCCCTGGCTCTCAGGTTTCCAACCACTTCCCATTTGGTGCTGCCTGATTTGAATCAATTTTTGCTCAAATAAACTCTTAAAATTTTTAATATTCCTGAGTTTACCTTTTAAAATTCACAACACAAAAGGAAGTGGATTTCCCCAAATAACAGTACTATTATTTCTCAAATAATAGGAGGCATTGATTTCAACATGATACTGAAAATCTGAATTTTCTTGCTCCAAGTTCAGGACTTTTTCCAGCTCATTATAGCTTGGACTATTATGACTTGAGTCATCAGTGATTCTCTGAAATTCCAGGGTAACCAGGAGAGTAATGAATTTTATAGATTAACATGGATCACAGAACATACCCTTTTCTCTGTGGAAAGAAGAGCAGAAACATTTGTCATCTCTGCTTTTCTGGCAGGCAGTGTTCTTTATAACATGCTGAGTAAGCAGGCTGGATGTACTATTTCCAAGATTCTGAAATTCAAATCAACAACTTAATTTTAAGAATCCCAACCTGTCTAATACTGTAATATCAGAAGGAAATATAAACCAACATTAATTTTATAAAAGACCAAGCATAAGACACAGATGTGATAAATGCAAGCTAAAAGAATCAGATAACAGAAGGAAACGAGAAAATTCTAGAGGTAGATATAGGCAAGTAAAGAAAAAATACTCTTTAATTCTTAGATTACTGATATTAAATATGAGTGTGATAGCATATTCTAAAGTTTGTTCATAGTCTCGTATTTGATTCTATTTACAGTGTAACAGAAAAGGCAGAGGAACCAGAGATCAAATTGCCAACATCCACTGGATCATCGAAAAAGCAAGAGAGTTCCAGAAAAACATCTATTTCTGCTTAATTGACTATGCCAAATCCTTTTACTGTGTGAATCACAATAAACTGTGGAAAATTCTAAAAGAGATGGGGATATCAGACCACCTAACCTGCCTCTTGAGAAACCTATATGCAGGAAGCACCAGTTAGAACTGGACATGGAACAACAGACTGGTTCCAAATAAGAAAAGGAGTACGTCAAGGCTGTATATTGTCACCCTGCTTATTTAACTTATATGCAGAGTACATCATGAGAAATGCTGGGCTGGAAGAAACACAAGCTGGAATCAAGATTGCTGGGAGAAATATCAATAACCTCAGATATGCAGATGACACCACCCTTATGGCAGAAAGTGAAGAGGAACTCAAAAGCCTCTTGATGAAAGTGAAAGAGGAGAGTGANAGAAATATCAATAACCTCAGATATGCAGATGACACAACCCTTATGGCAGAAAGTGAAGAGGAACTCAAAAGCGTCTTGATGAAAGTGAAAGTGGAGAGTGAAAAAGTTGGCTTAAAGTGCAACATTCAGTAAACGAAGATCATGGCATCTGGTCCCATCACTTCATGGGAAATAGATGGGGAAATAGTGGAAACAGTGTCAGGTTTTATCTTTTGGGGCTCCCAAATCACTGCAGATGGCGATTGCAGCCATGAAATTAAAAGACACTCCTTGGAAGAAAAGTTATGACCAACCTAGATAGCATATTGAAAAGCAGAGACATTACTTTGCCAACAAAGGTCTGTTTAGTCAAGGCTATGGTTTTTCCAGTGGTCATGTATGGATGCGAGAGTTGAACTGTGAAGAAAGCTGAGTGCTGAAGAATTGATGCTTTTGAATTGTGATGTTGGAGAAGACTCTTGAGAGTCCCTTATACTGCAAGGAGATCCAACCAGTCCATTCTAAAGGAGATCAGCCCTGGGTGTTCTTTGGGAGGAATGATGTTAAAGCTGAAACTCCAGTACTTTGGCCACCTCATGAGAAGAGTTGACTCATTGGAAAAGACTCTGATGCTGGGAGGGATTGGGAGCAGGAGGAAATGGAGACGACAGAGGATGAGATGGCTGGATGGCATCACCGACTCGATGGATGTGAGTTTGAGTGAACTCCAGGAGGTGGTGATGGACAAGGAGGCCTGTTGTGCTGCAATTCATGGGGTCGCAAAGAGCTGGACATGGCTGACCGACTGAACTGAACTGAACTGAACAGTGTAGCAACATACATTATTGATTGGATCCAATGAGTCACATGATATACATGATTTTAGGCGATAGAATGCAGAATGCTTGCTGAAAATGCTGTGAATGATGTACAGATGAAACCAATCTAGGCCAGCAGTCAGAACGTTTACTTATCTCTTTATGGTCTCTGAATATCAACTCTTTCCCGAAACATTTCTCAAGGTTTGGGGGTTCTGTAAAACCACTTCAAATTATTTGAGGCTTTTTTTTTTTTCTTTTTCTGAATTCTCTTAGGGCAGAGGGAAAATCAGGGTTTAATTTATAACTCTGAAGACCAAGACCTAATTTATAATTCTTAAGTTCACTGGAGATTTTAAGATAGAGCAGTCTCAGCTCACTGATCACTGAATGAAAGGTCCTTTTTTATTTTTTAGTAACAAACATTATATTACAGTTGTGTTTAGCCCAGCTGGAGCTGCCTAATGTAGCTTGAAATAAGTTTTGTTATGAAGTAGTGATTCTGAGTTGGAATGCCTAGTCTTTTCTAGCCAGAGTGTTTACAGACTCTAGCATCATCTTGGGAGAAGAAATTTGAAATAAAGGCATGCATTGTAAGGGATTATAAATACTGATTCAGCTGCAGCCACTGGGTTGTGGTTTAATTTGTTTGCAGTCTATTTCTCTGCTGTATTTTCCTTTCCTCCGATATTGCTAACTTGAGCTTCTTTGGTTTCCATGGTGATACCCCCAGGGAATTTCTCTTCTACTTGGTATTTGGCTTAAGATTGTTGATTTCTGGTCTTATTCAGCGTCATAAACCCATTTCATGCTGAATATCACTGAAAGGTATTAGAGAATCTATTTGGAGAATCAGTTTGTCAAGTCTTCTCTATTTCCCAAGCCGGATAAAGCTGGAGATTCTAAAATGCAGCAATTTTTCTAAAAGAATCAGAATAAATCATTATAAGCAAGGAGTCCCAGATTTTTTCCAAACTGATGCTAAATAAGGACATTTAAACAGATATTTTAAAATAATTTCAAAATCAACTAAAATCTATAATGATTAGCTTCACTTTTTGATTAGTGATTACTGATGAATTTATTATATATTTTAAAAACTAATTTAAAACTAGTATTGATAAATTTTAGAGGCAAAAATTACCAGAGAGGCCATTGTGTGAGAGACTGCTGGAATGACATGGAATGAAATGGGATGGAAGTTAACAGTCTGAGCTTTAAGCCTAGGATTTAATCAGAAGTTATGTTATCTAGGGCAAAATCATCTTTCTGGGCATATGCTTTATCCACACTCACATTTTAATGAATACTCTAAGCACATTGGATGCATTCGATAGGTACCATTATTTTCCCTATTTTTAAATGAGGAAACTGTGGCTCAGAGTCTACCAGTATCACATAATTAATAGGAGACTTAATGATATTAATCAACTTTTAAGCAGGTCCAAAAACTGGTCTGCCTTGGTAACCTAGACAATGAATGTTATCTGAACTGATAACCTCCACTTACAAAACGTATATATCTGTGTACGTATTATATACATAGAGTATATAATAAAACATATTGTATGCATAGAGTATGTAATAAAACATTATATACATGGAACATACTGCTTTATAGTTCAAACCTGTCCATTTTTAGTATTTTTAAACAGAAATAAAAGGATGCTGTGAGATAGAAAGCAGTCCATAGGTTTCATAAAGGGCTGCCTCTTTATTCCATGCAAGGTCAAATAATATCTAGAAATCATGGCCTTGTTTTCAGAGGTCTGCTGGTTCTTTAGTCTACTGAATGATTGTGGCCTCAGACTAGCCATTTATTTGGTGATTAAGGTCACATGACAAGGGTGTCATGCTCACTGCACAGAACTAAGACAGTAATGTTCAGAGTCAAAGGTGGTGAGTAGAAGCATGATCTATTTCCCTATTTACTTTACTCAAAGAAGAAAGTAAAGATCCATGCTGCTGCTGCTCCTGTGTCACTTCAGTCATGTCCAACTCTGTGTGATCCCATAGACAGCAGCCAACCAGGCTCTGCCATCCCTGGGATTCTCCAGGCGAGAACACTGGAGTGGGTTGCCATTTCCTTCTCCAATGCAGGAAAGTGAAAAGTGAAAGGAAAGTCGCTCCATGGTAACCTCCAAAAACAATGTTAATCTTTTTTTCTATTTTGGACACTAAAGGCAGGATTCTCCTTATTATTGAAATATAAAGGAGAATATGAATACTTCTAGAGAAATGTGCTCAAAGCACATGGTGTATAGATGTCTGATATTCACTGTTTTTGAAGATANAAAAGGATGCTGTGAGATAGAAAGCAGTCCATAGGTTTCATAAAGGGCTGCCTCTTTATTCCATGCAAGGTCAAATAATATCTAGAAATCATGGCCTTGTTTTCAGAGGTCTGCTGGTTCTTTAGTCTACTGAATGATTGTGGCCTCAGACTAGCCATTTATTTGGTGATTAAGGTCACATGACAAGGGTGTCATGCTCACTGCACAGAACTAAGACAGTAATGTTCAGAGTCAAAGGTGGTGAGTAGAAGCATGATCTATTTCCCTATTTACTTTACTCAAAGAAGAAAGTAAAGATCCATGCTGCTGCTGCTCCTGTGTCACCTCAGTCATGTCCAGCTCTGTGTGATCCCATAGACAGCAGCTAACCAGGCTCTGCCATCCCTGGGATTCTCCAGGCGAGAACACTGGAGTGGGTTGCCATTTCCTTCTCCAATGCAGGAAAGTGAAAAGTGAAAGGAAAGTTGCTCCATGGTAACCTCCAAAAACAATGTTAATCTTTTTTTCTATTTTGGACACTAAAGGCAGGATTCTCCTTATTATTGAAATATAAAGGAGAATATGAATACTTCTAGAGAAATGTGCTCAAAGCACATGGTGTATAGATGTCTGATATTCACTGTTTTTGAAGATAGGCCAATTTTGGTAGGTGTATACTTATTATTGTACAACTTTAATAATGTTAATATTCATAACATTATACGTGCTTAAGAGCATGCATGGAGCAAAGCAATGTGTATTAGGCATTCATATAAACCAGCCTCTAGTTTCTGATTAATCTTCACTCACCTTATAGGTTAGACAGATTATTATCCCTGTTTTATGATCTGTAGTAGGTTCTTGGCATTCTTACAAAATCTTGACTATGAATTAGGTGTGTCATTACCTCTCTTTTCAATAGGAAAAAGGCAAAACACAGAAAGATTAAACTCTATGCCTGAGGTCATAGAGCAAGCAAGTGCTGGAATCATGATGGCAGTTGGATAGTCTGACCTCGGAACCCACAGCTTTAGGCATCAAGATGTAGGGCTCGGGATTGTCTATGGACAAGTAAGTGTTAGACTATTCATGTCACCTCATGAGAAGTATCAGCTGTTGCACTGTGAATTATGGAATGATAAATAGAATTTTTTTCTGAAAGATTTCCTCCCAAAAATATACACAAAAAACAGACAGAGATAGAAATTAGTGCTTATTTTCATTTTGTTTTCTTAGCTTTTTACAGTCTATTTTTTTTCTAATGAGCACAATTACCTTTGTAATAAAACTGATCATTAAAATGTATTTGTGTCATAGATCTATGGAAACAGTCTAACAGATAAATTTGTAAAGTATGCCAGGTTTGGAAAAATAAATGACAATCCACTAGGAGAATGCCAGGGACAGAGGAGCTTTGCGGGCTACAGTCCATAGGGTTGCAAAGAGTCGGAAATGACTGGAATGACTGAGCACGCATGCGTGTATGCCACAGTTAAAATCTGCATCCTTACAGTAACATTTTAATTATATTTTTATAATATACAAGTTTCTGTGTACTACATGCCACTATCCAGTACTCTTGCCTGGAAAATCCCACGGATGGAGGAGCCTGGTAGGCTGTGGTCCATGGGGTCTCTAAGAATCTGACACGACTGAGTGACTTCACTTTCACTTTTCACTTTCATGCCTTGAAGAAGGAAATGGCAATCCACTCCAGTGTTCTTGCCTGTAGAATCCCAGGATGGGGGAGCCTGGTGGGCTGCCATCTATGAGGTAACACAGAGTTGGACATGTCTGAAGTGAGTTGGACATGTCTGAAGTGACTTGGCAGCAGCAACATTTGTCTCAAAGGAATATTAGAATGCTGACCTTATAAACTAAAGATTTGCTATTTAATTTTATGATGATAATTCTTTTATATACAGTCTTTTGGTGTTACTCTTCTGTCATAACATTTCATACTGTAAAAGTTATCAATAAAATAACATATATAAGTTTTATACCATAACTATATATGCAATAGCAATTTAAACGCCTCTAAAAGAAAATCTCTTACTGTATACAGTAAGTGCCATATTTTATAATATATTTCTCATATATAGAATTATGCTTCATATAAATAAATGTATATTCATCTCTTTAGAACATATCTTAATCTAAACAATGATTAAAAGGTTGACTGTCAGTAATTTTCTTCCACACCAAAACCTGATGGTATCTGTCCCTTTCTAACTAATGATGAATATATTACCAATCCCACTTTTCCTCCAATTATTTGACTATGCTGCTGCTACTGCTGCTAAGTCACTTCAGTTGTGCCTGACTCTATGCAACCCCACAGACGGCAGCCCATCAGCCTCCTCTGTCCCTGGGATTTTCCAGGCAAGAGTACTGGAGTGGGATGCCATTGCCTTCTCCGTATTTGACCATAGATACAAGAAAATCTTAAGGTACATATTCACTCAATTTTGTCAGTTATAATTACTTTTATTTTTAGCTAACTGAAGTTAATTTTTATGTAAAGTTCCTATTTCAATATATGCCAAGATTTACATATCAGTTAAATGTTCATTCCCTCTACTATCCTTGGGTTCTATCTGCATTTCCTTGTGTAGGACTGTGGTTGGTATCAGAGTTTGATGGTCCACAGCTATCTTTGCTGGTACATAGTCTTTATCCCTAGCAGGCCTCCGTCCTTTGGTCAATGAATGTTACTACTTTATCTCCTCTTGCCAGACCTCAATGTTTCTCCAGCCCAGTCTGCTTTTTTAAATGGCCCATATATTTTTCTTTGGCTACTGGAAACTGAGCAAAACTATAGGGCTTTACAACACTTGTTTTAACTTTAGGCATGTGACAAATTGTTCCACTAATTTCTGATCATTGTTGAGGTAAGTGGGATTTCACTTTGAAGCTCATCTGCCTAAACATAATGCTTATCCATTTTAATGGGCCCTGTGATATGCTGAACCACAGCAACTATGGAAAATTCTTGAGGAGATGGAAACATCAGACCACCTTACCTGTGTCACGAGAAACCCATATGCAGGTCAAGAAACAAAAGTTAGAACCAGACAAGGAACAACAGACTGGCTCAAAATTGCGAAAGGAATATGTCTAGGTTGTGTACTATCTCCCTGCTCATTTAATTTAATGCAGAGTACATCACAAGTCAGTCATGTCTGAGTCTTTGCAGCCTCATGGACTGTAACTTGACAAGCTCTTCTGTCGGTGAAGTTCTCCAGCCATTCCCTTCTCAATGGGATCTTCCCAACACAGTGGTCGGGCCCAGGTCTTCCACATTGCAGGCAGATTCTTTACCATCTGAGCTATCAAGGACGTCTAATACTTTGGCCACCTGATGCAATGAAAGATATTCTGATGCTGGGAAAGATTGACGGCAGGAGGAGAAGGGATCAACAGAGAATGAGATGATTGGAAGGCACCATCGACTCAATGGACATGAGTGTGAGCAAACTCTGGGAGATAGTGAAGAACAGGAAAGCCTAGTGTGCTACAGTTTATGGGGTTATAACAAGTTGAACATGACTTAGTGACTGATTTGTGATGATGACATGCTGCACTTAAGAAAATATAGAGCTTTTTAAAGTCCCGGCCACACACAGGCAGGGAATCCTGATCTCCTTTGATTTTACTCCTCTCAATCCAGCCTCAAGTTTCTGCTTGTGTTATGATAACAGTGGACTAGTAGAAGTAATTATTTGTTACCATGAGTTATCGCCGTAGTAAAGCATGGAATACATGAACTGAATGGTTTTATTAACATGTAAACATATAATGTGTTATTCATGTCCACATCCATTAATAAAATCTAGTAGCCTTCCAGTTTTAAATGTTATCAGGTTTGCCAAAAAATTCGTTTGGTTCTTTTCCTCTAAGCTGGCTCTAGTAGCACTTAGTTGCTTTTAACTTCATTTGAAACGATTTTGTTAGGTTTTATTGTGACAGCTCTCATATAGTGTGCATTAAAAAAAAATCATCAAAATTGGGGAGTTTTTGTTTAGCCATTTTAATATTGAAGATGGAAGAAAAAAAGCAACATTTCCAGCACATTATGTTTTATTATTTCAAGAAGGGTAAAAAAGCAACTGAAATACAAAAAATAAAAGATTTGTGCAGCATATGAAGAAGGTTCTGTGACTTATCTAATGTGTCAAAAGCTATTTGTAAAGTTTCATGCTGGAAATTTCTGCATAGACAATTCTCCATGGGCTAGTAGACCAGTTGAAGTCAATAGTGTTCAAATCAAGACATTAATTGAAACAAAACTTACATAACACCATCAAAATCACAGTAAGAGTGAGATTAAGTTTCTTTGAGATGGCATGGATAAAATGAAATCACATGAAAATGTATTTTCTTGGTTGGTTATATGTACATTTATTATTATTTTTGAATCAATATATGCATAAATATAATATATCAACCTTAAAATTTCAGTGGTTTGATGTGTATGATATTTTCTTCTCACTGTCTCACAATCTGACTGTTCCCAGTAGAGCCTGGGTCCCTTAGAGGTAGTGAAATTCCAAAATGTTTGAGTTAGAAGATTAAAATAGTTCACTATCTCATAATGTAGACAGAACAGCAGCTAAAATTCAATGTATGAAATATTGCTCATTATATTTATTGAGGGATTTAAGTTATATTTATGAAATAATATAGTCTGAGCTTAGTTAGAACTTGTGAAAGGGAGCAAAGTGTCCTGTGTGCCACTGGGGCTAAAAAAAATTTTATCTACAAACATGGTGCATGTGTGCCCAGACTTCCAAACGTTTTGTAATTATAAGACTTAGTTTATTTGCAAACTATAAGACAGTATTTTCATTTTTGCCTAAGTGGGATAGAATGCAGAGAACAGCTAAAGAAATAATCAAAAGNTATATTTATCTACAAACATGGTGCATGTGTCCCCAGACTTCCAAACGTTTTGTAATTATAAGACTTAGTTTATTTGCAAACTATAAGACAGTATTTTCATTTTTGCCTAAGTGGGATAGAATGCAGAGAACAGCTAAAGAAATAATCAAAAGTACTTTTATAAGATTAAACTGAAAACAGGAATTCATTATTTATAAATCTCTCCAGATAAAAGCTAAAAGGGAATATGGTCACCAAAGGTATGGAGTGGATGAATATCAAATGCTTACTAATTCCTAACCATTAATATGTGAGGAAATCCTTTGAGGGAGCATAGAAATGAAGTAGATCAAAATAAAGTAAAGTAAAATTATTGTCCTAAACCACAAAGATGAACTGAGGGTGAAAAACAACAACAAAAATGTAGTAATTTAAATTTAAACTGTNACTAATTCCTAACCATTAATATGTGAGGAAATCCTTTGAGGGAGCATAGAAATGAAGTAGATCAAAATAAAGTAAAGTAAAATTGCTGTCCTAAACCACAAAGATGAACTGAGGGTGAAAAACAACAACAAAAATGTAGTAATTTAAATTTAAACTGTATTTGAAGTGAGCATTTAAGAAATGAGCTGTTTTATATAGTTCTAAAAAGATAGAGATGCTTGAAGTTACATTTGCCCATCTATCCAACTAAAGTTCATAGCTATATCTAAACATTCTATTTACATATTTGCATGTAATGTAATTGCTATATATTGTTGAAAAGTTTATGTTAATATATACCACATTGCTATTCATTTTGTGTAGACTTATCTGTTTTATATTTCTTTAATTTTGCTTTCTTGCCATCTTTTATTTTTGTTAATAATTTTTTTTTTNTGGAATGACATGGAATGAAATGGGATGGAAGTTAACAGTCTGAGCTTTAAGCCTAAGATTTAATCAGAAGTTATATTATCTAGGGCAAAATCATCTTTCTGGGCATATGCTTTATCCACACTCACATTTTAATGAATACTCTAAGCACATTGGATGCATTCGATAGGTACCATTATTTTCCCTATTTTTAAATGAGGAAACTGTGGCTCAGAGTCTACCAGTATCACATAATTAATAGGAGACTTAATGATATTAATCAACTTTTAAGCAGGTCCAAAAACTGGTCTGCCTTGGTAACCTAGACAATGAATGTTATCTGAACTGATAACCTCCACTTACAAAACGTATATATCTGTGTACGTATTATATACATAGAGTATATAATAAAACATATTGTATGCATAGAGTATATAATAAAACATTATATACATGGAACATACTGCTTTATAGTTCAAACCTGTCCATTTTTAGTATTTTTAAACAGAAATAAAAGGATGCTGTGAGATAGAAAGCAGTCCATAGGTTTCATAAAGGGCTGCCTCTTTATTCCATGCAAGGTCAAATAATATCTAGAAATCATGGCCTTGTTTTCAGAGGTCAGCTGGTTCTTTAGTCTACTGAATGATTGTGGCCTCAGACTAGCCATTTTTCATTTGGTGATTAAGGTCACATGACAAAGGTGTCATGCTCACTGCACAGAACTAAGACAGTAATGTTCAGAGTCAAAGGTGGTGAGTAGAAGCATGATCTATTTCCCTATTTGCTTTACTCAAAGAAGAAAGTAAAGATCCATGCTGCTGCTGCTCCTGTGTCACTTCAGTCATGTCCAACTCTGTGTGATCCCATAGACAGCAGCCAACCAGGCTCTGCCATCCCTGGGATTCTCCAGGCGAGAACACTGGAGTGGGTTGCCATTTCCTTCTCCAATGCAGGAAAGTGAAAAGTGAAAGGAAAGTTGCTCCATGGTAACCTCCAAAAACAATGTTAATCTTTTTTTCTATTTTGGACACTAAAGGCAGGATTCTCCTTATTATTGAAATATAAAGGAGAATATGAATACTTCTAGAGAAATGTGCTCAAAGCACATGGTGTATAGATGTCTGATATTCACTGTTTTTGAAGATAAGCCTATTTTGGTAGGTGTATACTTATTATTGTACAACTTTAATAATGTTAATATTCATAACATTATACGTGCTTAAGAGCATGCATGGAGCAAAGCAATGTGTATTAGGCATTCATATAAACCAGCCTCTAGTTTCTGATTAATCTTCACTCACCTTATAGGTTAGACAGATTATTATCCCTGTTTTATGATCTGTAGTAGGTTCTTGGCATTCTTACAAAATCTTGACTATGAATTAGGTGTGTCATTACCTCTCTTTTCAATAGGAAAAAGGCAAAACACAGAAAGATTAAACTCTATGCCTGAGGTCATAGAGCAAGCGAGTGCTGGAATCATGATGGCAGTTGGATAGTCTGACCTCGGAACCCACAGCTTTAGGCATCAAGATGTAGGGCTCGGGATTGTCTATGGACAAGTAAGTGTTAGACTATTCATGTCACCTCATGAGAAGTATCAGCTGTTGCACTGTGAATTATGGAATGATAAATAGAATTTTTTTTCTGAAAGATTTCCTCCCAAAAATATACGCAAAAAACAGACAGAGATAGAAATTAGTGCTTATTTTCATTTTGTTTTCTTAGCTTTTTACAGTCTATTTTTTTTTCTAATGAGCACAATTACCTTTGTAATAAAACTGCTCATTAAAATGTATTTGTGTCATAGATCTATGGAAACAATCTAACAGATAAATTTGTAAAGTATGCCAGGTTTGGAAAAATAAATAACAATCCACTAGGAGAATGCCAGGGACAGAGGAGCTTTGCGGGCTACAGTCCATAGGGTTGCAAAGAGTCGGAAATGACTGGAATGACTGAGCACGCATGCGTGTATGCCACAGTTAAAATCTGCATCCTTACAGTAACATTTTAATTATATTTTTATAATATACAAGTTTCTGTGTACTACATGCCACTATCCAGTACTCTTGCCTGGAAAATCCCACGGATGGAGGAGCCTGGTAGGCTGTGGTCCATGGGGTCTCTAAGAATCTGACACGACTGAGTGACTTCACTTTCACTTTTCACTTTCATGCCTTGAAGAAGGAAATGGCAATCCACTCCAGTGTTCTTGCCTGTAGAATCCCAGGATGGGGGAGCCTGGTGGGCTGCCATCTATGAGGTAGCACAGAGTTGAACATGTCTGAAGTGACTTGGCAGCAGCAACATTTGTCTCAAAGGAATATTAGAATGCTGACCTTATAAACTAAAGATTTGCTATTTAATTTTATGATGATAATTCTTTTATATACAGTCTTTTGGTGTTACTCTTCTGTCATAACATTTCATACTGTAAAAGTTATCAATAAAATAACATATATAAGTTTTATACCATAACTATATATGCAATAGCAATTTAAACGCCTCTAAAAGAAAATCTCTTACTGTATACAGTAAGTGCCATATTTTATAATATATTTCTCATATATAGAATTATGCTTCATATAAATAAATGTATATTCATCTCTTCAGAACATATCTTAATCTAAACAATGATTAAAAGGTTGACTGTCAGTAATTTTCTTCCATACCGAAACCTGATGGTATCTGTCCCTTTCTAACTAATGATGAATATATTACCAATCCCACTTTTCCTCCAATTATTTGACTATGCTGCTGCTACTGCTGCTAAGTCGCTTCAGTTGTGCCTGACTCTATGCAACCCCACAGACGGCAGCCCATCAGCCTCCTCTGTCCCTGGGATTTTCCAGGCAAGAGTACTGGAGTGGGATGCCATTGCCTTCTCCGTATTTGACCATAGATACAAGAAAATCTTAAGGTACATATTCACTCAATTTTGTCAGTTATAATTACTTTTATTTTTAGCTAACTGAAGTTAATTTTTATGTAAAGTTCCTATTTCAATATATGCCAAGATTTACATATCAGTTAAATGTTCATTCCCTCTACTATCCTTGGGTTCTATCTGCATTGCCTTGTGTAGGACTGTGGTTGGTATCAGAGTTTGATGGTCCACAGCTATCTTTGCTGGTACATAGTCTTTATCCCTAGCAGGCCTCCGTCCTTTGGTCAATGAATGTTACTACTTTATCTCCTCTTGCCAGACCTCAATGTTTCTCCAGCCCAGTCTGCTTTTTTAAATGGCCCATATATTTTTCTTTGGCTACTGGAAACTGAGCAAAACTATAGGGCTTTACAACACTTGTTTTAACTTTAGGCATGTGACAAATTGTTCCACTAATTTCTGATCATTGTTGAGGTAAGTGGGATTTCACTTTGAAGCTCATCTGCCTAAACATAATGCTTATCCATTTTAATGGGCCCTGTGATATGCTGAACCACAGCAACTATGGAAAATTCTTGAGGAGATGGAAACATCAGACCACCTTACCTGTGTCACGAGAAACCCATATGCAGGTCAAGAAACAAAAGTTAGAACCAGACAAGGAACAACAGACTGGCTCAAAATTGCGAAAGGAATATGTCTAGGTTGTGTACTGTCTCCCTGCTCATTTAATTTAATGCAGAGTACATCACAAGTCAGTCATGTCTGAGTCTTTGCAGCCTCATGGACTGTAACTTGACAAGCTCTTCTGTCGGTGAAGTTCTCCAGCCATTCCCTTCTCAATGGGATCTTCCCAACACAGTGGTCGAGCCCAGGTCTTCCACAGTGCAGGCAGATTCTTTACCATCTGAGCTATCAAGGACGTCTAATACTTTGGCCACCTGATGCAATGAAAGATATTCTGATGCTGGGAAAGATTGAGGGCAGGAGGAGAAGGGATCAACAGAGGATGAGATGATTGGAAGGCACCATCGACTCAATGGACATGAGTGTGAGCAAACTCTGGGAGATAGTGAAGAACAGGAAAGCCTAGTGTGCTACAGTTTATGGGGTTATAACAAGTTGAACATGACTTAGTGACTGATTTGTGATGATGACATGCTGCACTTAAGAAAATATAGAGCTTTTTAAAGTCCCGGCCACACACAGGCAGGGAATCCTGATCTCCTTTGATTTTACTCCTCTCAATCCAGCCTCAAGTTTCTGCTTGTGTTATGATAACAGTGGACTAGTAGAAGTAATTATTTGTTACCATGAGTTATCGCCGTAGTAAAGCATGGAATACATGAACTGAATGGTTTTATTAACATGTAAACATATAATGTGTTATTCATGTCCACATCCATTAATAAAATCTAGTAGCCTTCCAGTTTTAAATGTTATCAGGTTTGCCAAAAAATTCGTTTGGTTCTTTTCCTCTAAGCTGGCTCTAGTAGCACTTAGTTGCTTTTAACTTCATTTGAAACGATTTTGTTAGGTTTTATTGTGACAGCTCTCATATAGTGTGCATTAAAAAAAAATCATCAAAATTGGGGAGTTTTTGTTTAGCCATTTTAATATTGAAGATGGAAGAAAAAAAGCAACATTTCCAGCACATTATGCTTTATTATTTCAAGAAGGGTAAAAAAGCAACTGAAATACAAAAAATAAAAGATTTGTGCAGCATATGAAGAAGGTTCTGTGACTTATCTAATGTGTCAAAAGCTATTTGTAAAGTTTCATGCTGGAAATTTCTGCATAGACAATTCTCCATGGGCTAGTAGACCAGTTGAAGTCAATAGTGTTCAAATCAAGACATTAATTGAAACAAAACTTACATAACACCATCAAAATCACAGTAAGAGTGAGATTAAGTTTCTTTGAGATGGCATGGATAAAATGAAATCACATGAAAATGTATTTTCTTGGTTGGTTATATGTACATTTATTATTATTTTTGAATCAATATATGCATAAATATAATATATCAACCTTAAAATTTCAGTGGTTTGATGTGTATGATATTTTCTTCTCACTGTCTCACAATCTGACTGTTCCCAGTAGAGCCTGGGTCCCTTAGAGGTAGTGAAATTCCAAAATGTTTGAGTTAGAAGATTAAAATAGTTCACTATCTCATAATGTAGACAGAACAGCAGCTAAAATTCAATGTATGAAATATTGCTCATTATATTTATTGAGGGATTTAAGTTATATTTATGAAATAATATAGTCTGAGCTTAGTTAGAACTTGTGAAAGGGAGCAAAGTGTCCTGTGTGCCACTGGGGCTAAAAAAAATTATATTTATCTACAAACATGGTGCATGTGTCCCCAGACTTCCAAACGTTTTGTAATTATAAGACTTAGTTTATTTGCAAACTATAAGACAGTATTTTCATTTTTGCCTAAGTGGGATAGAATGCAGAGAACAGCTAAAGAAATAATCAAAAGTACTTTTATAAGATTAAACTGAAAACAGGAATTCATTATTTATAAATCTCTCCAGATAAAAGCTAAAAGGGAATATGGTCACCAAAGGTATGGGGTGGATGAATATCAAATGCTTACTAATTCCTAACCATTAATATGTGAGGAAATCCTTTGAGGGAGCATAGAAATGAAGTAGATCAAAATAAAGTAAAGTAAAATTGCTGTCCTAAACCACAAAGATGAACTGAGGGTGAAAAACAACAACAAAAATGTAGTAATTTAAATTTAAACTGTATTTGAAGTGAGCATTTAAGAAATGAGCTGTTTTATATAGTTCTAAAAAGATAGAGATGCTTGAAGTTACATTTGCCCATCTATCCAACTAAAGTTCATAGCTATATCTAAACATTCTATTTACATATTTGCATGTAATGTAATTGCTATATATTGTTGAAAAGTTTATGTTAATATATACCACATTGCTATTCATTTTGTGTAGACTTATCTGTTTTATATTTCTTTAATTTTGCTTTCTTGCCATCTTTTATTTTTGTTAATAATTTTTTTTTTTTAAATTTTGTCTTGTGCTGGGTCCTCATTGCTATGCAGTCTTTTCTCTTTTTTGGAGGGAGTGGGGGCTACTTGCTATTTGCAGTTCATGAAATTCTCATTGCAGTGACTTCTCTAGTTGTGGAGGAACACAGGCTCTAGGCCTGCAAGCCTCAGTAGTTGTGGCATGGGGGCTCTATAGTTTTGGTTCATGGGCTTAGTTGCTCCAAGCCATATGGGATCTTCCCTGACCAGGGATGAACCCATATCTCCTGCATTGGCAGGTGGATTCTTTACCACTGAGCCACCAGGAAAGCCTCTTACCACCTTTTAGATTAATGAAACATTTCTATGATTTTTTTCCTTTTATTAGTTGTTAAACATTCGTTTATTATCCTTGTAATGGCAATCCTACAGATTGGTTAGCATATGCATTCTTAATTTATTATTGTCTGATACAGATAATTTAGTCTAGTCTATTCACCAGCGGCTCTCCACTTCTCAGTCCATAGGCCTTGGGCTGGAGGTTATACTATCAGCTCATCTGTTTCTAATGTAGCCAAGTGTTCTGGGAAACAAACTCACTCAGAAGGACAATGCAGATAGTGGAGTACAGTTTATTACATGGGTGGGCCCAAGGCAGAATCTCCTCTTAGCCAAGGGCCCCGACCGGCAATCTTTTATACCTCATGTGTATGTGTCTGAACCCACCACTCCAAATTCCTTGAGACTTACATAAACCAAGGAAAATACAATCCTAATAACCCCATCATTCACGAGCTATATGCTCATCTGCTCAAGTAGTCAAAGAATTAGCCAATAATCAATAAGCCCAAGGTTACACTCTGATAGATACAGAAAAATTTATGAACTGTCTGGAGGAAGGGGTGATTCAGTCANCCAGCTCACAGGCAGCTTACTGAGGGACTTCTCATCTTCCATAAGCCTGTGAGCCAATTTTTATAATAAATCTTTTTGTTACCGAGTCCAGGTTCGCTCTGCTCACTATGTGGCAGGCCAATGAATCCAAGATGTTGAGGAAAGGAAGAGACTTTAATTGGGGAGCTACAAACAGAGACGATGGCAGATTAGAGCCTCAAAATAACCAATTTATTGGAGTCTGGATGCCAGGTTCTTTTATAGATCAGAGAGAAAGAAGCAATGAGGAACTAAAGTCAAAAGACAGAATAGAAGGTGAGAGGCAATGCAGAGGTAAAGTGAAAGGATCTTCAGTCTTTCAAAACATCTCCAAGGGAATGGCCTGCTCTGGAAGGGATGTGTTAATCTCTCCTATTCACATGTGGGCTGGGACAAACTATCTCTCTGTCAGCTGAACAAAGTCACCTTAGTTTACAGTCAGGCAGAGGGGCAGAGTCCTCCAGGCAAGCCATTAAATATGATTGTAATAATAAAAGCAATGAAAAACAAGTCCAAGAAACAGTTTCCAACACAGAGTCAGAAGTGGCTTCCTCCTTGAAACATTCTTTCTATCATCTAACTCTCTACCCCTCTATCTACCCATCTATCTCTTATTGGTTCCATCGCTTGGGAAAACTCTAATACATTTTACAAGTAGATATATTTAAAATTTCAAGATATGACGTGTAACCATTTGGATTTTCTATAATTTATTTTCTTCACCTCCTACTCTGATTTTGTAAGTATAAATTTTAATGATGTACTGTTTGAATTTTCTTTAATTAAATCTTCAAAGCTAAAGTTTCTTTTACTCCATTTCTTGAATACTCACGCTTAAGATCTTTTAAAGATTTTTAATTGGAATTAAATAGAAATTTAGAGAATTCTTTACAAGCAAGACTTCTGTCAGATGAGTGTATTCTCCTCAGTTCTGTCTTGTCACAACAAAGATTTGAAGTGACAGACATTAAAGCCCTTGGTGCGTCACAGCTCTTGGGTCTTGGACAGACCGTGCTATAGCTCTCAGGTCTCAAACAGACCGTGTTATAGTACTTAGACAGATCAGCGTTACAGCTCTAAGTTACAACTCTATTTTATTTAGAAAATAGCAGGAAAATCCATTCTCGAGGCATGAGGGCATGCCAACCCAAAGACGCGAAGAGAAGAGAGTTGAGGAGTGCATGTGTGAGAGAGATACTCACAGAGAGAAAGAGAGAGAGAGAGAGAGAGAGAGAGAGAGAACTTGCACACATGCAGGAGAGAGAGACCTGGCCTTTTGGCTCCTCTTTTTATGTTTTTTCCTCCCCTTGAGCCTGCCCTATGTAAACTGGGTTAGCCAGGAGTGTTGTTTGTTCTCCCTGAGGTCCTCACCCTGGTCCTTAGACTTCCTTTGCCCTTCCTTTGTTCTATTTTCATGGGCTTTTCCCTTCCTTGTCTTTTAGCCACCGCCATTTTGGACTCCCATTTCCTATTCTAAGTACCTGACACTTCTCACAAAACTATTGCAGTAGAGAGACCAGAACTGTCTGAACTCAACTTCACTGAAATGAAGTGGAGAGATTTTAAGAGCTGGGGTGAGGGTAGGCTGGGATCATAAGTGATCTGTGATTGTTATTTGGATTTACCCAAAAGGTAAAATAAAGTTTATCACATCTTCATTAAAGGAGGTAGTCCTGCCATGCGGACAGGACTGAAATAAGTAACTGGACAGTTAGTGAAGTAAGTCTTCTACACTCCAACGGAGACTGGGAAATATGGATGTTGTTGTCTTGATGATGACTTTTAGAGGAAGGCACTCAGTCCTCAAGAGAGACAGTCCTGAAAGTAAAACTAACAAAGACTTAAAAAAAAATTATATCTCAAGGTGGCAGAGAAAGAATTTTTAATTGCAAGTTTCCTAAAGTAAATGCTCCAGGGAAATGGAGATCAGAGATTTGGAGGCAGGAGGAAGCTTGTTTGAAATTTGTTCAAGCTAAGGAAAACTTTAAGGCCATCTAGATCACTGTCTTAGTAAAAGTGGGATATTTGATTAACTTAGTCACAAATAATCTGTATTCCTTTAAAGAATTTATAATTAATCTTTATTACTACTAAATATTTTTCTATGACCTATTGGAAGCCTTCTTTATTTCAAAGGAGGAAACAGACAGAACAGACTCCATCTTGAAAGCAGGACTCAATCTTGGGCTGGACCGTGGACTTTGAGCTATATGCCCGGTATCTAGGGAAACAACAAACTAACTGGAAAACCAGACCCAGCAGATGGAAGAGCCCCAGGGCTCCTACCTAGACTCTCTGTTGCCTAAAAGAATACCCTAATTATCTAATATCTAATTAACACCCTAATTATCTAATACTGAATAAGCTTCCCTGGTAGCTCAGAGGTTAAAGTGTCTGCCTGCAATGCGGGAGATCTGAGTTCAATCCCTGGATCAGGAAGATCCCCTGGAGAAGGAAATGGCAACCCACTCCAGTATTCTTATCTGGAGAATCCCACGGACAGAGGAGCCTGGTAGGCTACAGTCCACAGGTTCACAAAGAGTCAGGCATGACTGAACAACTTTAACTTTAATACCAAATAGAATCATAAATTCTATTATGCTTATTGGTGTATGACCACAGGCTTATTGATAATTGTCCACTGTTAACTACCTAGGCCTAAGGTATATGCTGCTGCTGCTAAGTCGCTTCAGTCGTGTCCAACTCTGTGCAACCCCTGAGACGGCAGCCCACCAGGCTCCCCAGTCCCTGGGATTCTCCAGGCAAGGACACTGGAGTGGGTTTCCATTTCCTTCTCCAATGCATGAAAGTGAAAAGTGGAAGTGAAGTCGCTCAGTTGTGTCCAACTCTTCGTGACCCCATGGACTGCAGCCCACCAGGCTCCTCCATCCGTGGGATTTTCCAGGCAAGAGTACTGGAGTGTGTTGCCATTGCCTTCTTCATGAGTCAGTGGTTAACTTTGATTGTATCTTCCTTTTTTTTTGTTCAGAATAGTTTCAGGGAATTTGGGGAGGTGGGTTTGGGCACATACACTTAGGATACACAAGGTTTTTACAAAAAATGATCAAGGCCCTTGGCTAAGAGGAGACTCTGCCTTGGGCCCACCAGTGTAATAAACTGCACTCCACTATCTGCATTGTCCTTCTGGGTGAGTTTGTTTCCCAGAATGTGTGGCTGGCTACAACAGTTTGACGGTTCTTTATTGTTGGACCATTCATTTGTTTTCTTCCTTTGTTTAAAAACAAGAGTCAAGGATGTTCACTGAATTCCCTAGGTGACCTCTATCCACTTATTAAAGGTTCCACTTCTATAAAATCTCTACTGTTTACCTCCATACCTTGAATCTAAACAAAATGACTTCACATCTAAGTTTATGGGTGTTTGGATAGAGTAGATCATGACTGAGAAGGATTTTATCTAAAGGCTATACATAAACTATAATTTCTTAATCTAGGTGGCTCAGATGGTAAAGCATCTGTCTGCAATGTGGGAGACCCAGGTTTGATATCTCAGTTGGGAAGATCCCCTGGAGAAGGAAATGGCAGCCCACTCCAGTACTCTTGTCTGGGAAATCCCATGAGAGGAGGCACCTGGTACGCTAAAGAATCAGACACGGCTGAGCAACTTCACTTCACTTCAGAATAAGTGATGAACTGTTCCAAATGGATTTGTTTCGTGAATTGGGAGAATGAAAGAATGAATGTTCATACCCAATCTTGTATAACTGTCCTAGACTCAAAAATTAAGGAAGCCATTTTTAAGCTATAGGAGAAATCCTCAAAGATTCATAAAGAGATGTAGGGGAGCAAAATGCTCTTTGGTGTGTGAATTACTTACAGAAGAAAATAAAACCCTGAAGACTCAGGAAGAATTTGTATCTTCCCCCAGTCTAAAAAATAATCCCATGGGTGAAGGAGCCTGGTAGGCTGCAGTCCATGGGTTTGCTAAGAGTCGGACACGACTGAACGACTTCACTTTCACTTTTCACTTTCATGCACTGGAGAAGGAAATGGCAACCCACTCCAATGTTCTTGCCTGGAGAATCCCAGGGATGGGGAGCCTAGTGGGCTGCCATCTATGGGGTCACACAGAGTCAGACACGACTGAAGTGACTTAGCAGCAGCAGCAGTCTAAAAAATAACAATAAAATTTAAAAATAAAATAAAAATTGGATAGAGGGTCCATTCCTAGAATAAAGCCAGAGATATATGCAAGTAATATGGACTAAATGTGGCAGGGGAAACCCAGAGATCAGAACCCACTCTGTACTGTCTCTGCAAGACCCAGAAAATATTTATTTACCAAATATTTGGTTTTTGCATCTCCATGTTAGTTGCCTTCTTCCTTTCTGAATTCTCAAAACCCTATCCCCGACATTCTGTTTTGTTTTTGGCTGAGGATGGTATTTAAGGTGAGGAGTTTCACTCATTAGTGAGTTACTTACTTTATCTAGGCCTCTCCCGTGTTATTAAATTTTGATTTTCTCTTGTTAATCTCTCTCTTGTCAATTTAATTTTTAGATCAATCAGAAGACTTTAGAAGGGTAGAGGAGAATTTCTTCCTCCCTGATAATGGAAAAAAATATGGAGGAAAAATAAAAGTACCAGGAACAAGGAAAAAATAGTAGTATGAAAAAGTTTGTATATAACAAATAACTCATGTCCATTTAGTTTTGAATCCTTCTTGAAGCTTGTTGTGTTGTTTATATGTGATTTCATTTTATTTCTAATGCAAGTTTATCTTTTCTTTCAAGCAACCTGTTTCCCAAACCCCCACCATGGCATATATTAAGTAGCATTCTGTCCTTTGCAAACAAAAAAGTCATAAATGGAACATCAGTTTAAACCACCTTGGCTCCCCTGTGTTTTACATTATTTGAACATGGGGGAAAAAAAAATCTTGAAATTGTGATTCAACCAAAAGGAAATATGTTATCAAACTCAGGTTCAGCTGTTGTTTGTTTGTTGTTTATTCACTAAATTCTGTCTGACTCTTTTGCAACCTCAAGGCCTGTAGCCCACCAGGCTCCTCTGTCCCTGGGATTTTTCCAGGCAAGAATACTGAGGTGGGCTGCCATTTCCTTCTCCAGAGGATCTTCCAGACTCAGAGATGGAACCCGTGTCTTCTGCGTCGGCAGGCGGATTCTTTACCAATGAGCCAACAAGGAAGTTTTAATTTTAAAGGACTCCTTTGTCAAAGAAAGACAAACTGCTTTAATCAGGAAAGCCAGCAATCTAAGGACAAAGTGGACTCCTGTCCAGAGATAAACTCTGAAGACTGGTTAGGCATGATAGTTTTTAAAGAGGAAAAAAGGAGGAAAGGGGGAAGACTCTCAGTGAATCACTGAGGCTGGAGTTTGGATTGTGCATCATTCTCCGTAATGTGCAAGCTGGCTGACTCTCCCTTAAGATGTCCCTACTTCTTTTAATTTAGGAAAAGTATCAGCAGGTTAATCATGTCCTTTCCAGGTTACAGGGGAACAGAAATGAGCAAACAAGAAAGGGGAAAAGAACGACTTTCAGATTACTTTCCCACGGTTTTCCCATTTGGGGAGGTGGTTGGGCAACAGTAGCTTGGTGGCTAAGTCGCTTCAGTCTTTTCTGACTCTTGAGACCCCATGGACTGTAGCCCGCTAGGCTCCTCTGCCCATGGAATTTTTCAGGCAANATTTTCCCACGGTTTTCCCATTTTGGGGGGTGGTTGGGCAACAGTAGCCTGGTGGCTAAGTCGCTTCAGTCCTTTCTGACTCTTGAGACCCCATGGACTGTAGCCCACCAGGCTCCTCTGCCCATGGAATTTTTCAGGCAAGAATACTGAAGGCGTTGCCATGCCCTCCTCCAAGGTATCTTTCTGATCCAGGGTTCCATCCCCTATCTCCTGCGGCTACTATATTGCAGGCAGATCCTTTATCACTGAGCCACCGGGGTAGCCCAGATGAACCACATGTTTCACTAAAAAGTATTTCTTGGTTTATCTTTATTTTAATAGTGAATAAACATACCAGTGTCTACAATTTGTGTTTAGTGAGAGATGTCTTTAGAATTAAAAGATACAGGAGATGTGAGTTCCATCCCTGAGTCGGGAAGATCTCCTGGAGGAGGAAATTGCAACCTACTCCAGTATTCCGGTTGGGAAAATCCCATGGACAGAGGAACCTGGAGAGATGGAGTCCAAGAGGTCACAAAGACCTGGACACAGCTATAGCGGATTAGCACAGTAGAGCACAGCACAACAGCTTACTATTTTTCAAAAACAATAACAAATTAATTTTTCAGCTAATTTGCTTAGCTGTGTATGCTTTTAATAATTTCAGTTTTCATCTGTAGCAGAAAAGCATATTCAATTTTATACTTCTTTATAGTGTACCTCAAATGATGGTGAATATCTCAGGTAGATCTAATTCCATATGACTTGTGCAAATTTTTGTTTACAGAAGAGGTTGAAAGCAAATTTTGGACTCATTGAAAAAAGAGAAACAACACATTTCCAGGTTTATGCAATAAACTGTGAAATATAGACTCCCAGGGATATAATCCCATATGTAGTTCTCAGATATTTGATTGCAGTTAAAAAATAAAACATATTCATAAAGTTAAATGGTTCTCTACAACTCATATCCTTGAAAATGAAGTTTCTTATGATTTTTATTCAAGGGATGGGAAGAGCCTGCTTAAAAGAACATTGTCAGATTCATAGTGATGGCCTCTAGCAGCCTGTCATGATTCGTTGTGCTTTCCTACCCTACTTCCACTAATTTAAAGATGTGTTTGAAGTGAAGTACGCTTTCAAATTGGCAGGATATCAGGCAGTTTTGAAAATAACTCTTATTAGCGCAGACAGACTAACTGGTCAGCAGATGTTGTCATCAATATCCTGTGACTCTCACATGTTTATTGGATTATTATTGGGAGATGTGGCTGAATTTACCTTGACATTGCAAATTTTAGCATCTTATTTTAAAACACTTAATTGAAAGGGATCTGAAGGTTCATACCAACAAATATGCTCTAGCTAACAACTGCCTCACAATATACTCATTAGGGTTTCAAGAATACAAATTGTATCTGATGTATGTTTGCTCTCACACAGAATGGTGGAAATGACAGTCAATAGCTGATTAGAAAATCACATTTTGATTGCAAAAGGCAAATTGCTTGAAATTTCACTGTTTGCAATGGGAAAGAAAGACAGAAAATGAAGTTGCTCAGTCATGTCTAATTCTTTGCAATCCCATGGACTATAGTCTGCCAGGCTCCTTCATCCATGGGATTCTCCAGGCAAGAATACTGGAGTGTGTTGCCTTTCCTTCTGCAGGGGCTCTTCCTGACCCAGAGATTGAACCCAGGTCTCCCTCATTGCAGGCAGACTCTTTACTATCTGAGCCACCAGGGAATCAGCTTTGTAATGGAAAGTATGTTTCAAAGTCAAGATCAGAGCTGAAGTCAAGTATCTGAGGTACTAGTTATTGATATTCAAGAGGTTTCTGATTTTTCTACTGATTTTTGTATGACTTGACAAGTCTTACAAAAGCACCAAATAAACCATTTTGGCCTTTTCCCAGATACCTCCATTGGTTCCTCTGTTTAGCAAGCCCTTCTTATTCAACAATCTCTAGAGTATTAAATTGTTAAAGAAGGACCAAAGCAATTCTTTTTTTCCAAAATGTATGTTCTAGAAGTGATAGCCATATTTGAAAAGTGCCAGTTAAATTACTTAATTTATTCCCCTTCTATTTAATAACATGGAGAGATTTTTTTCCCTAGATTGTTTCAAACATATTGAAACAGGATTAATAAAGTATTGAAGGCTGTTTCAACTATTTCAGTTGAGGCAAAATCTTGTAAATCCAGGCTGTAAATGACATAATTGATATAATTTATTGAGTCTTTTCACACCATAGAAATAGAACAAAATATATGCATAATATAATACTTTCACAATTATTTTAAGAGTTACGATTTAATATCAAAATTCTACAGAAAGAAAACTACCATTTATAAAGGTTAAATAACTTTCTAAAGTGACAAAATTGATAAAATATGTAACTTTGATTTTAATCTTAGTCTGTCTGGCTTGAAAATCTGAGATCCTCGTACCTGTGTTTTATGTGTGCAGATATGTTGGGAAAATGAAAATATATATAGGATAATAGACAATACCGGTGTTTGATTTCAGCAAAGCTAGAATCAGTAAATATTAGCATATTCTTTCATTTCAATTCTCTTTCAAATATTAGAAATAGAATTAAGGGACAAGAACGTAGAATATTCAAATTTTAAATTTGGAATTGTACTTAGGGATCAACCATTAATAACTTCTTTTTCTTCCCTGGTGGCTCAGATGGTAAACAGTCTGCTTACAATGCAGGATACCTGGGTTTGATCCCTGGGTAAGGAAGATCCCCTGGAGGAGAGCATGGCAACTCACTCCAGTTTTCTTGCCTGGAGAATCTCATGGATGGAGGACCCTGACAGGCTACAGTCCATGGGATCACAGAGACAGACAGGACTGAGAGACTAACACTTTCACTTTTCACAGGTAAGATAAGAGTTGGGCCAATGAGCAATACTGAATTTCCAATAGTGTTGCAAAATTCATATTGAGATATGTGAAAATAGTTTCCTGAAAATGAGAGATGACAAAGCCGATTTCTTTAATACTGCATGGCTAAATTTCCTTAAGGAGGTGTGATCCTATCCTAACAGGAAACAAGGGGAGTCAGGTCTAAAGGAAAAGTTATTTTTCCATTAAAAAAAAAAAAAAAAGCTCTTGGACTAGCTATCCCACATTAACCAACTATAAATCTGTACGAAACATGTCAAACAGCTGTTTTCTAATATTGGATTCAGGATGTGCAAAATTATAGCCCCTGAGATACAACAAAACTACAGTCATCAAGACAGTATGTTGCTGACACAAAAACAGGAACATAGACCAATGGAACAAGATAGAAAGCTGAGAAATAAACCCATGCACCTCTGGGCACATTATCTTTGACAAAAGGTGCAAGGATATACAATGAGAAAAGATATTCTCTTCAATAAGTGGTGCTGGAAAAACTGCACAGCTCCCTGTAAAACAGTGAAATTATATGCATTCTGTGTCCTTAGCGTTCACACTAGTACATGACCCAAGGAAAACTGGACAGCTACATGTAAAAGAATGAAACTAGAACATTTCCTAACAACATACACAAAAATAAACTCAGAGTGAATTAAAGAATTAAATGTAAGACCTCAATAAATGTAAACTTCCTCAGTCCATGGAATTTTCCAGGCAAGAGTACTGAAGTGGGTTGCCATTTCCTCCTCCAAAGTGTAAGACCAGAAACTATAAAACTCTTAAAGGAAAACATAGGCAGAACACTCTTTGGATAAACTGCAGCAAGATCCTCTATGACCCACCTCCTAGAGTAATGGAAGTAAAAACAAAGTAAACGAATGGGACCTACTTAAGCTTAAGCTTTTGCACAGCAAAGGAAACTGTCAGCAGGTGAAAAGACAACCCTCAGAATGGGAAAAAATAATAGTAAATGAAACAACTAACAAAGGATTAATTTCCAAAATATATAAGCAGCTCATTCAGCTCAATACCAGAAAAACAAACCACCCAATCAAAAAGTGGGAATAAGACCTAAATAGACATATCTCCAAAGAAGACATGCAGATGGCTAATGAAAAGATGCTCAACATTGCTAATTATTAGAGAAAAGCAAATCAAAACTACAATGAGGTATCACCTCACATCTGTTAGAATGGCCATCATCAAAAATCTACAAACAGTAAATGCTGGAGAAAGTATGGAGAAAAAAAAAAAAACAAACTTCTTGTACTGTTGGTGGGAATGCAAATTGATATGGTCACTATGGAAGAGAGTATGGAGATTCCTTTAAAAACCTGGAATAAAACAACTATATGACTCAGCAATCCCACTACGAGGCATATACCCTGAGGAAACCAAAATCGAAAAAGACACATATATCGCAATGTTCACTGCAACACTATATACAATAACTGGAATATGGAAAAAAACTAGTTGTCCATTGACAGATGAATGGATAAAGAAGTTTGGCTACATATATACAATGGAATATTAGTCATAAAAAGGAATACATTTGACTTAGTTCTAATAAAGTGAATGAATCTAGAGCCTATTATACAGAGTGAAGTAAGTCAGAAAGAATAAGTAACATATATTAACACATATATATGGAATCTAGAAAGATGGTACTGTAATGACTCTATCTGCAGGGCAGCAGTGTAGACACAATATAGTCCCGGAGAGTAAGGAAATAAGCAAAGCCACTCTCTGGCTTTGATCACTCTGACATTTTAATTTTTGAGACCATAGTTTGGGGTGCTGGGGAACCTAAGTTGATAATAGTAGCGTCACTGAACTGTGACATCGGCATTATCAAAATTATGTGACAAAATACCAAAAAAGACAGAGCTTTACAGAAAAGAAGTGCCTGAAATCCAACCAGAGAATCTTGTGAATCTTCAGTCAAGCACTAATATGCACATGCATAGGGAAGTCTGAACGGTTAGGCAAAATACAGTTACCACAGTGATGGGCTGAGATCTCAAACACTGTAGAAGGTTGAGATGGGATTTCTGAAAGCAAGTGCAGTGATACTTTTTTTGCATGCTATGGGCATTTAGTGGGAATCCATAATAGAATGCTTTGACATTGGGACTACCATAGCATCAAATAAGAACTACTCAGAACATAGTTAATGTGTTTTAAAAAGGATCAGGACAATCTCAAAATAAATTATCTGAGAAAATAAAACTTAAAATTCTTCAGAGAGAGACAACAAAACCTAGAAGCTAAATAATATAGCATTTACAATGTCAAAATGTGCTTAAAAATATGAGACATGGATAAGAAGGAAATTGTGACACATAAGCAGGAGAAAATTCAGTCACAAGAAATAGACATAGATAACACAGAGATGGTACAATTATCATAAAAATACTTTAAAATTTTTATGGTTATATCTAAGGATGAAAAGAAAAAATAATGAGGGAGCAGATGGTAAATCTAAATACAAAAATAGAAATAATACCAAAGAATAATAGAACAATTCTAGAATAAAACACTATATATAAAATGTAAGTCTATAGGTTGCTGGATGCTTTTTATAGCATATTAGCCACAGAATTAACAAACTTAAGACAGAATAATAGAAATTATCCAAACTATATAATTGCCCCATGTACCAACAATGAACAAGTGGAATTTGAATTAAAATATGCATTATTTACATTAGTATCTGCCTTAAAGAAACTATTTAGATTTACTCTAACAAAATATGGACAAGATCAATATGAGGAAAAATAAATCTAATGAATGAAATCAAAGAGCTACATCAATGGAGAAGCATTCCACATAGGAAAACTCAATATTGTCAACAATTTAGGTTTCCCAGTTTGATCTATAGAGTCAGTGCACTTGCCATCAGTTTCAGCAAGTTATTTTGTGGATATAAAGAGGCTGATTTTAAAGTTTATATGAAGAGGCAAATTATCCCAAACAGCCAACACAATATTGAAGAATGAAGTTGGAAGACAGATACTAACTGACTTCAAGACTTACTATAAAGCTACAGTAATTAAGACAGTGTGGTATTCATGAAATATGAAGTAAGCAGATCAATGGGACAAGAGAGTTCTGAAAGAGACCCACATAAATATAGTCAATTGATATTTGACAAAGAAACAGAGGAAATACAATGGAGAAAAGATGGTATCAAACAAATGGTGTTGGAACGAGTGCAAAACCACATTAAAAAAAAATCTGGACAGAGACTTTATACCTTTCATAAAATTAATTCATAAAACTATAGTTTTTCTGTTTCTTATAAAATTAAATAAACTCATATGCTATTAAGAAATCACAATAATGGCATTTATCCAAAGGAATTGAAAACTTATGTCCACACAAAAATCTGCACAGTTATGTTTATTACAGTTGTTTAGGGTTTATCTAGTGCCTTCCCAGGCACGAGTTAAAGAACCCACAACAGGAGACATAAGAGTCACGGTTGGATCCCTGGGTGGGGAAGATTACCTGGAGGAGAGCATGGCTACCCACTCCAGTATTCTAGGTAAGTTTTATGTGACGAATTGACTCATCACAGGGTGCCCAGATTAAATATTATTTCTGGATGTGTCTGTAAGGGTCTTTCAGGATAAGATTAGCATTGAATTGATGGACTCAATAAGGGAGATTACNTCTGGAGGAGAGCATGGCTACCCACTCCAGTATTCTAGGTAAGTTTTATGTGACGAATTGACTCATCACAGGGTGCCCAGATTAAATATTATTTCTGGATGTGTCTGTAAGGGTCTTTCAGGATAAGATTAGCATTGAATTGATGGACTCAATAAGGGAGATTACCCTTCCCAGTGGACTGGGCATCATCCCATCCACTCAGGGCCTGAACAGAGCAAAAGGCAGAGGAAGGAGGGATTTGCCTGATTTTTCCTCCCTCAATTCTGTGCTGATATGTCTCATCTCATCTTTTCCTGCCCATANGTTTGAGCAAGCTCTGGGAATTGGTGATGGACAGGAAAGCCTGGTATGCTGTATGCAATCCATAGGGTTGCAGAGTCAGACAAGACTGAGTGATTGAAATATATATATATATATATAAAACATGCCCAGCATAGACTCAGTGAAAGTGAGAGTGACTCAGTCATGTCCGGCTCTTTGTGACCCCACGGTCTGTCTATACAGTCCATGGAATTCTCTAGGCCAGAATAATGGAGTGCATAGCTTTTCCCTTCTCCAGGGAATCTTTCCAACCCAGTGATCGAACCCAGGTGTCCTGCATTACAGGCAAATTCTTTACCAGCTATGTCACAAGGCAAGCCTAGCATAGACACAACCAATCCTTAAAGACTAGTAGGTGATAGCCTTTAGTTTTACAGCACGATTTCCTCTTTCTGAAAATAAAATGCCTGTATAAATGGTATTTGACTAAGGACTTCCCTTCACAAGAGGGAATTACATTTTCCAAAGAATTCGCCTGATGGGTTGTTGTGTTCAGTTATATTTGACTCTTTGTGACCCCATGAACTGTAACTTACCAGGTTCCTCTGTCCATGAGACTTTATAGGTAAAAATACTGGAGTTGCTTTTCATTTCCTCTTCCAGGGGATCTTCCTGACCCAGGGAACAAATCTGTGTTTCCTTAGGCTCCTGCATTGGCAGGAGGATTCTTTTCCCACTGAATAACCCTGGCATGGGTTGTTATACTTTTCTTAAACTGACACAGATTTATATTATAAAAATATTCTTAATATACTTTTAGTGTTAACCACTTCATAAAGCACATAAATTATTTCTTTGATTAACCAAACTCATGCATTAAACAATTCATGCATTAAACCAATGACTGGCCCTATCCTGTTCTGTTGTAAAAGAGACATGAAGCCTTTGCTTAGAAAATAGTTTTCAGTCTTGGCTGAACATTTCCTTTTCATTTTCAATGTTTGGCTAATTGTTTTCTTTAGCATGGCATCTAATTACTCACTTCTCTCTTCTGCATGCGTTTCTGCTTTAGTAAATATTCTAGTAACTGCTTGAAAGAGAATCATGTGGTTGATAACTTTCTTGGACCTTGTGTGACTGAAACCTCATTTTTATTAGTTTCTCATGCATGATTTTATGTAAATCTTTTTCTGCAGCCATATGGGAAACTGCACATATTATAAAAATACAACTCTGTGACTTTTCAGCTAGAACCACTATACATCTTAAGAAAAGGAATGTTTTGGGTATCCTGTAACCTGCCTCATGCTTCCTTCTCGTTTATTATACTAACTAGAGTAATCCGTTTCTCTCATGTAAGACCGTATGCTAGTTTCTGAAATGTATATACATGCAATAATAAATATAATGTTCTGTTTTGTGCTTGAATTTCTTACTCCTTGTGCTTCTGTGATTTCGTCTTGTGTGTTTAATTACATGTATGAACAAAAGACATTCCCCATGTGACTTTAGTCTTTTCTTTCTATTATTTTGAGTCTCATATTCATGAGATATATACATATACATGTGTGTTTCTACATATGAGGTGTGAGTGTGGATAACCTTAATATTTTAAAAATTACTGTAAATGTTTTCACTTGTTTCCATTCTTACCTGAGAAGATACTATAATACCATCCTTTAGCTTTGGTCTGAGGAGGAAAAAAAAAAAAAAGTCACTGACTTAATAGGAAAGGAAACATACAAAGAAGTTTTAGTTTTGAGTATGATAACTAATATGATGAAAATTATCATTGCAGTAATTAGAGTTATAACAAAAATGATAGCAGCAGTAATGCTTTTATTGCTTGTTTTGAACAGAGATGCCAATAAATAAATGATATACATTATTTCCAAGTTCACAAATATCCATAAAGTATGTATTCCTTTTCCAATTTACAGATAATGAAATAGAGATTTAGAATACAATATAATTTAACAGAACTGTGGAATGTCAAAGTGGAAATCTAGGCTTCTTCTTTACATACTATTTACACTCTTTAGTATTTATGGAAAACCAAAAAAAATACCCACCCATCAAGCAACAGAAAGATTTTCCAATTTCTTACCCTCCATATAATGAATGGATTTAATCTCAGGTCCCTTCTTAGTTCTGGCAGCTTCTCTTTTTCTTTAGAGACAAATCAATTTGCACAATTAATATGCTTTTATTCTGCATCAAGTTGAATTGTCAAAATGCAATTTTACTGTTTCTTTATATTTTCCTTGATTTTTGATATAATAACAGGGGTTTATTAGGGTCTAATAACCGTGATTTATATCAGGAGCTAGCATTGTTTAAAATTATTACAATATCCTATTTCTTAAAGAGAATTGGATAAACTTTTCATTTCTTCTTCTTGCCTAACAAAATGTATTGAGACAAAGGTTTTAATTAAAACTCTACCTGCAACAGCTATTGGCTTCTGGAACTTATAAGCCAAGTTTATCCTTTAAGAAAACAAGACATAATTGATATATAGACTAACAATTGGAAATTTAAATAAAGTGTAAAACAGCTTTATTCACAGCTTAGACAGTCACTTGAAAGTTAAATGTATTTCATGCCTTTTTCTTTTTATCCTAAGCACCCGATTTACTTTCAATGGTCCAATGAGACAATGAGAAGATAATGAGGAGCTTCAAGCCTGAAGCATACATGTGCCCCTGTTTAACAAGGACAGTAGGAAAAAAAAGTAAGATTTTCGACCTTGTCCTCTTTTTCACTGTTTACCAAATGAATGAATAAGAATATCTATGCGGAGAATTTATTTTTTTCTCTTCTCTACCATCAGATCTACCATCTATGATTTATTATAGATAATTGACAGGATAGAGAACTACAAACATTCCTAGAACATAGCATCCAACTCAGCCCTATCTATATTCACTGTGAACTGGAACAAATCTACCACAACCATTTCATTGTACAATAGCAATACTACACACCCTAGAAGAAACAACTGTAATTTGAAATGGAAAGCAAAACATATGTGCATTGTCAGTGTTAGTGTATTAAGCAACAGTAGGTATCTTGAGTAACATCTTATTTATAAGATATGCCCTGCAGATTAAAAAAAATTACAAAAGTAGCCATATAATCTAAAATAAGACCCATATAGTAATATATGTTATAGATTTTGTACTTCTTATAATGAAAACTTTGATGTAAATAGAGAATTCTTATCTAAATTTATAATTTTCTGCCCCAGTGCCCAGGGTCAGATGTGGGAAAGACAGTGTGTAAATGGAGGGAAAAAAAACTTAGGATACAATAAATAATGTTAATAAATTATGAATAATAATTTTGATAGTGAATGTAATGGTAGTGATGATGAAATGATTATTTAAACTTCTTATATAATCAGGAACTTTGCTAAGTGTTTTGCATAGTTTANTAAGAGACAGATAAATAATGTTAATAAATTATGAATAATAATTTTGATAGTGAATGTAATGGTAGTGATGATGAAATGATTATTTAAACTTCTTATATAATCAGGAACTTTGCTAAGTGTTTTGCATAGTTTAATTTCATGATTAATCATCTATAAAAAGCTAATCATCTGTAAAAAGGGAATAATAATAGCACTATAGTTATAGAGTTGTTTGGGACATAGGACATTCCTATCTGTAAAATATTACAACTTAATTATGATTGTTATTGCTGTTACTTTTATTGTAGTTATGTGCTATATCCTAAGAAATATCAACTGGTGTTCTAATTTCATTGATGAGACTGAAAGATTTTCATTTATTTACCTGATGGCTCACAGTGAATAAACTGAAGAATAGAGACATAAATCTTTGTCATTCTGATTACCAAAGTTCAAGCTCTTCTACTGTACTATCCTATCTCCTTTAATATAGGAAAGGTATAGACACAAGTTGTTGCATATATCTACAAAGTACTTACATTCATTACTTTGTATATTTTGAGTTAGCTATAGATCACTTTTCTTCCTTATAAAATGATGGGTTGGACAAAGAAGTGATTTGTTTCCCCTTGGTGCATGGAATACTACTTTTCATTTAGTCAAATAACTCTAATTGTCATTGTTGTTCAGAGATCCCATGGACTGCAGCATACCAGACTTCTCTGACATTCACTATCTCCCGGAGTTTCTCAGATTCATGTCCATTAAGTCAATGATGCTATCTAACTAACCATCTTGTCCTCTGTCTTCCCCATTTCCTTGTGCCTTAAATCTTTACAAGCATCAGGGTCTTTTCCAGTGAGTTGGCTCTTCTATCAGGTGGTCAAAGCACTGAAGCTTCAGCTTCAGCATCAGTCCTTCCATGAATACTCAGGACTGATTTCCTTTAGGATGGACTGGTTGGATCTCCTTGCAGTCCAAGGGACTCTCAAGAATCTTATCCAGAACCACAATTCAAAACAATCACTTCTTCAGTGCTCAGCTTTCTTTATGGTCCAGCTCTCACATCCATACATGACTACTGGAAAAACCATAACTTCAATTATACACACCTTTGTTGGCAAAGTGATGTCTCTGCTTTTTAATGCACATCTAGGAACTAAAAAGCTNTGAACTGAACTGAACTGAACTGAGGTTTGTCATAGTTTTCCTTCCAAGGAGCAAATATCTTTTAATTTCTTGTCTGCAGTCACTGTTGGCAGTACCTCTAATTAGCCTATCAAAATTCATTCATTGTGTACATTTTTAGGCAGCATAGAGCCACATCCATAAGCTCTCAGCAATATGAGTGCTTTCATCAAAAATCTTCACTTGATCCATCTATACTGCTTTGATATATTCTGCAGCAGTGCAGGGAAAGAGGAATACAGCATCTCTGGGAACCACTAAAGTAACTTGTAATAGATGTACAAATTGGGTAATTTTCACCCATTCAATGTAAAGAAAGGAAAAAATTAAGGAGAATTGTTGCTACTTGGCATTTATTTCTTCTTGAACTGAGAGCAATGAGATAAGATTCTCACTCAATTTTTTTTTTATATAGAACCCAAATTAGACTTAAAAAGAAAAGTGCTTCTTTTCTCTATGGGCAGCTCCTTGATTTTGTTAAGCCGGTACTTGTTCTCCTCTTTGCTATTAAGTCAGTCATCAGTTGGTAAACTGGGGCTTATTACACATATATCAAGTGAGAGTAGAAACCCAAAGCCACTAACTATGAACTTGAACATACCAGTGCATCAAGTGAGGCATGGTGAGGCTGGCTAAAGAACACAGGAATGACATTCTAGTCCTAAATTTGTTTTTCCCCTTGGCCTATTCTGAATAATTTTTATGTACCTCAAAACACTCTTGGTATTTTATCCCATTAAGAATACAATACATATATTATTATTCCACTTTCAATTTGAGAAAAAGCAAAAGGTAAGAGGTAAAACTCTAGAGCTCTGCCAAAGAGCCACGGTCAGGTACCAACCTATGCAATAAAGATGTTCCTCATTAAACAGAAACTGGATGGCATGCTTAACTTTTCCGTAAAGTGAATTTCTGGTCACATAACAAACTTTCCAGCTGTTAAAGATAAAAGTCAACTTACTGTTTTGATAAACCAAGGGCAAGTTTTGCCACAAAGAGAACTTGAGTAGGAATGAACGTGAAAAAGAATATACCTTTCATTCATGTTGTTGTATGGCAGAAACCAAAACAACATTATAAAGCAATTTATCTTCTAATTTAAAGAAATCTTCTAAAAAAAGAAAGAAAGAAAAGACACGTTATTCTGGAAGTGGTGAGTGCCAAAATCATCCCTTCATCTCAGCTTCTACAAATCTGAAAGCCTTGCCTCCCTCTTTTATGTTATCCTTCAACATATACCATTTTTCTTTTTCCAGAGGTATAAATAGATGCTTTTGACATGTGAGAAAAGAACCTATCCAAGTGTAATCTGCATTAGGATTCTGGCCCATTAGGATTCTCATGATGCATTTATTTGTGCAACAAATGTTATTTAACATCACTGCACGAGGCAGTGTTCTGGGACCCCACAGTATATTACTAACAAGTGAAAACAAAGATCATTTTATCATAGAACTTACAGAAAAATGGATAATAAGTAATAAACATAAAGTAAATATATCATACAGCATATTGGTAGGGAAAAACATGTATGGGGGAAAGAGCAGGAAAAGTAAAATCAGGACTGTGTGTGTATGCACATGTTTGTGTGTGTGTATTCTTTGGGAGATGGGAGTAAGAAGGTGGAAAGTCAGAAGGTCCTCATTAATAAGGTATCATGCTAAATTAAGACTTGAAACATCAGAGAGTTTGCCAGGAAACTATATGTGAAATGCAAATTGTTAAAAGCATCACCAACTCAACGGACATGAGTTTGAGAAAACTCCAGGAGTTGATGATAGACAGGGAGGCCTGATGTGCTACAGTCCATGGGGTTGCAAAGAGTTGGACACAACTGAGTGACTGAATTGAACTGAAAAGTAGAGATATAACAAAACCAGCAAAAAGTNTAAATTAAGACTTGAAACATCAGAGAGTTTGCCAGGAAACTATATGTGAAATGCAAATTGTTAAAAGCATCACCAACTCAATGGACATGAGTTTGAGAAAACTCCAGGAGTTGACAATAGACAGGGAGGCCTGATGTGCTGCAGTCCATGGGGTTACAAAGAGTTGGACACAACTGAGTGACTGAATTGAACTGAAAAGTAGAGATATAACAAAACCAGCAAAAAGTATCCCAAATAAGACATATTGTATTCATGGAATAACAAAATGCCCAGTGTTGTTGAGTGTTCAGCTTCAAGATTTAAAAAAAAAGAAAAATAGGAGTAGAAAAGAGTAGACAGGAAAAAGAGAGAGAAAATACAGTGCAGATCATATGGAGGCAGTCTGTTGCTTCGGTCCTGTCCAACTTTTTGGACTGTCCAACTCTTCAGTCTGTCCATGGGATTCTCCAGGCAAGAATACTGGAGTGGCTTGCCATTTCCTTCTCCAGAGAATCTTCCTGACCCAGGGATCGAAACCATGTCTCTTACATCTCCTGCTTTGGCAGGCAAGTTCTTTACTGCTAGTGTCATCTGGGAATTATGATAATTTTGACTTTAACTTTGAAATGAGGATCTATTGTAGAGTTTTGAGGAGTGGAATAGTAAGTAGTTAAAATGTCATTCTGGATCTGTGTATGTGAAGGGATAGTAATAGTGGAGACTAGGGAACTAAGAAGTTCCATATCAGAACTGGTCTTGAAGGAAGAGTCACTAAATATTTCTCTTACATTAGATGAGGGATAAGAGAATGGTGATGATCCCCCAATTTTTGATTGGAGCAAATAGAAAGTTGAGTTGCCATGAGTGAACTAGGAATGCTATAGGTAGAATGAATTTTTAATGGGAGGAAATTAAGAGTTAAATTTTTTTTATTTATTTGACTGTGCTGATTCTCACTTATGGCATATGGGATCTAGTTCCCTGACTAGGGATTGAACCTGGAGCCCCTGCATTGGAAGAGGGGAGTCTTACCAGTGAACCACCAGGGAAGTCCCTAGAGTTAAATTTTAAATGAGTTAAGTTTGAAACGTTGTTATACATCTCAGTGGAAAAATCAAGTAAGCAGTTTGATATGTGACTTTGAAATTTAGGAGGGAGCTAAGATAGTACCTTGAGGAGTTTTCAGCCTTCTGATGGCATTTTAATATATGGTAAGGAATTATGACAACAGGAGAGAGAGTAACGATGGACAAGATCCCAAACACTAAGCTCTGGATTACTAGAACATAAGATGTTCAGGAGTAGTGAGGACACCAGTGAATAGTACTGAAAATAAGCAGTAAGTCAGTAGGTACAAGGGTAATCAAAACAGAATGCTGAACTGCATGCCAAGAGAAGCAAGAATATAAAAGTAGAGGCAGTGAGCAAGGATATGAGATGATGCTGATATGCCATCCAAAATAGGATTATGAACTGACTAAAAATCTAAGATCTGCTGTGCAAATTCCAACAAACAAATCAGATGTTTCAGCCAAAACTAAATACAGCAAAATGAAACTAGAGTTGACGCCTGAACAAAGGGGGAAAGTTAATTTGCATATTACTTATAGGCAGCCCTCTGTATCCATGGTTTCTCTGCATCCAGGAATTCAACCCACCAGGGACCATGCAGTTCCTCAGTATTACTTTTGAAAAATATCCACATGTAAGTGGACCCATGCAGTTCAAATCCACACTTTTCGAGTCAAATAGTTGACTTCAGAATATGTGGATTATTTTTCCTTATCTTTTTTCTAACTAAATTTTCTTTATATCATTGTAAGAATTTTGACAAAAGAATGTATATTTACATTATTCCAATGAGCATCAAGTTACAATGATCACTGTGGTGGATATATCCCTTACTGGTAGCTTTGTAAATTTGCTTGTATATTTTCTTGCTTCACTGGCTCTCTTTTCAAGACATTTTCCAAATCTTTTAACATTGTTCACAATGTCTTCCATCACTCTGGCCACTCAACTTTCATCACTTCCTTTGTCACATTTTATGGATGATGACACAAAAAAACCCACATTTTGTTTGCTGAAACTGCCTTGCTTTTTTTCTCTAAATGTAAGTCCTTCACAAAAACTTCTGCTTTCACAATCAACTTAATATCAACCTATTAGTCAGAAATTTTGTCATCATTTCCTCTCAGAAGCCACCTTTGAATTGCAAAATTAGGTTAGGTTTCCATACAGATCCCAAACTAGGGAAAGTCTTCCCGCTTTAGAAATTCACCCAGGTGGCAGCATCCTTTCCTCAACTCTAAAAATGCAAACAGTCTGACTGCATTTCCTCTACTGAAATATGAGGTTACACAATATCCTCCGAAAGAAAATACCTTCTTTGCCTCCAGATAACCCTAGATGGGGAAGAGGTAAAGAAACTGCCTTCCAATACAGGACACTCAAGGGACTTGGATTTGATACCTGGATTGGGAAGATCCCCTGGAGAGGGAATGGCAATCCACATCAGTATTCTTGCCTGGAAAATTCCACGGACAGAAGAGCTTGGCAGGCTACAGTCCATGGGGTCACAAAGAGTTGGACATGAGTGAGCATGTACACCCATTTCAGTCCATTTTAGTTGACTGATTTCTAAAATGGCATTGTTCATTCTTGTCATCTCCTGTTTGACCACTTCCAATTTGCCTTGATTCATGGACCTAACGTTCCAGGTTCCTATGCAATATTGCTCTTTACAGCATCAGACTTTACTTTCACCACCCATCACATCCACAACTGGGTGTTGTTTTTGCTTTGATGCCTTCTCTTCACTCTTTCTAGAATTATGTCTCCATTCTTCCCCAGGAGAATATTGGGCACCTACCAACCTGAGGAGTTCATCTTTCAGTGTCATAACTTTTTGCCTTTTGTACTGTTCATGGGGTTCTCAAGGCAAGAACACTGAAGTGGTTTGCCATTCCTTTCTCCAGTGGATCATGTGTTGTCAGAACTCTCCACCGTGACCTGTCCATCTTGGGTGGCTCTATACAGCATGGCTCATAGTTTCAAGTGGGCCTTCAGAAGCATCACTACGAACAAAGCTAGAGGAGGTGATGGAATTCCAACTGAGCTATTTCAAATCCTAAAAGAAGATGCTGTGAAAGTTTGAGCAAGCTGCAGCAGATGGTGAAGGACAGGGAAGCCTGGTGTGCTGTAGTCCATGGGTTCTCAAAGAATCAGACATGACTGAGCAACTGAACAACAGAAATTCAATGGATGACTTTATTTATAAGCATTGTGTCTGGAATGCTGTTCAGCTCATCATATCAAAGATGTTTATAGATTTCACATTCAGATCACATAATTCACATTGGAAATCACATCTAGGCCAGGACAGAGCAGTGCTGTCAATGACGTAGATTTCTGGCATCAGAAATACTTCCATGAGCCACTTGGGGCTGCCCTTATGTGAAATGAACATTGCGAGTAGGCAGGTTAGGATTATGCTGGCAGGGCTGCACAGGGAAAAATTACACAGGCCATTACTAACCAATTCCAGGTGCTTGCTGAAGTTGCTTTGGTCCCTCTCTTTCCTTAGTATCAGCATGCAGTGTAACCAGCAATATCCCTTTTAAGAATCTCAGGGAACAAGTATATGCTAGCTTGTCTCTCAGTTGCCTCTGGGAAAATCAGCAGTATTTTCTTGTCTTGTCTGCATATAAATACACTTCAACTTGGAATGTATATGCAAATAGTCTCAGAACCTAGACATTAAGAATAAACATCCATTTGTAAGTTTTTTGTTTTTTTTTTCAGGAATACAAATGTACTTGTTATTTCAGTATTACAATGAAATAGAAATATAGATGTGTGCTACTCAGGATTACTGAAAATATTAAAAGCATTCAAGGTTAAAATCTACTCAAGATTTATGTAAAACATAGAGTATATTAGATTTCACATTTTCAGTAATCACCATTTTCTTTTTAAACAATAAAACTATCTACCCTTTAAAAAAGGCCCCAGGTAAATATAATAAAATATATGCTTAGTTTGAACTTGGTTAATAATTGCAGATGTATAGTTATTTTAATCCATTTTTTAGTTTTTATATCTCAATTATTCTATAATGAAAATCCATTATTTTCAAATTTACTGCAAAACCATCTTTAAGTTGACATTTAAGGAAATTTTNCTGTGGCCCTGCACCAGCTCCAGAGCGCCCAGGCCCAGCTGCTTCTCATGAGGGATCCTAGTCCCCTGCTGCTGCTGCTAAGTCGCTTCAGTCGTGTCCGACTCTGTGTGATACCATAGACGGCAGCCCACCAGGCTCCCCCGTCCCTGGGATTCTCCAGGCAAGAACACTGGAGTGGGCTGCCAGTTCCTTCTCCAATGCATGAAAGTGAAAAGTGAAAGTGAAGTCGCTCAGCCATGTCTGACTCTTCACAACCTCATGGACCGCAGCCCACCAGGCTCCTCCGTCCATGGGATTTTCCAGGCAAGAGTGCTGGAGTGGGGGGCCATTGCCTTTTCTGCCTAGTCCCCTGATTGGGGGTCCCCTGACCGGGGATCAAACCCTTTCCCCTGCTTGGGATGGCAGATTCCTACCCACTGGACTGCCAGGGAAGTCCCAAGACATCATTCTGAAATACAGAAGAGAAATATGATCTAATTTTAAGACTAATGTAACTGAAGCATCTATTTAAAATCTATAAGGTGGTTGGTCAGGAATCCCAGTGTTTTCTGATCATTTAGCAGGTCTTCCTCTCAAATCTCTCAGGAAGGTGCCCAGCTAATCCATGGCAAGTTGCTCAGTCACCACTACTTATTAAATATCTTCTACTCTACTGATTATACTATAATTTGTAAGCCAGTGTATGAAAACCACATCAGCAAATGGCCTTATAAATATTAAATAGCAAAGTCATTTAATTAAGATTGGCCTGTGATATTTTTTAGATCTAGATGAAAATGAGTTTCTGGCTTATTTAGATACTAACCTACACTCCTGGGGGCTAGCCTAAACCACTCGGGCTTTGTCTTTCTCAAATTATGTTGATGGCATGCTCTTTTGTAAAAAAAAAAAAAAAAAGATTTTCATTTGGAAATATTTTTAAGTGTACTGAAAAGTTCAAAGAATAAGAATAGTAGGACTTCCCTGGTGGTCCGGTGGTTGAGAATCCGCTTGCCAATGCAGGGGACACAGGTTCTATCCCTGGTCATGAAACGAAGGTCCCACGTGCCGCAGAGCAGCTCAGCCCTGCACCACAAGGACTGAGCCCGCGTGCTCTGAAGTCCGGGCTTTGCAGCCGGAGAAACCAGCAGGGTGGGAAGCCACGCTCCACGACGAGAGCAGCCTCCACTCACTGCACTGGACGGAGACTGCCCTCAGCAAGGAAGACGCAGTGCAGCCAGAAAGTGTGAGGGCAGCACAGATGAGAGCTTTCCGCTCCCTGCTTCACCTGCTACTCACACTTTACGCCATTTGCTTAGTTCCTTGCACACCCTCTGTGTGTGTAGACGGTGTGTGCAAGTGTATATACATGCAGTGGTTTAGTTGCTAAGTCGTGTCTTACTCTTTGCGACCCCATGGACTGTAGCCTGCCAGGCTCCCCCGTCCAAGGGATTCTCCAGATAAGAATACTGGAGAGGGCTGTCACTTCCTTCTCCAGGGGACCTTCCCCACCCTGGGGCTGAAGCTGGGTCTCCTGCATTGCAGGTGGATTCTTTACCAACTGAGCCACCAGGGAAGCCTATATATGTGTGTGTGTGGACATGAGTACATGTATTTCGTGACTTATTTAGAAGTCAGTAGCATACTTCATGGGCCCCTTAGCAGGTAAAGCCCGAATACACAGTGCGTTTCCTCTGGATTCTCGTCTATGGACCCGGTAACCCCCTTTTTAGCCCCCTTCTCGCTCCTCAGCCTGGTGCTGGTCTGGGATCGTCTAGGGTAGGGTGTTGTATTGCGCGCTCGTGTCTCTAATCTCCTTTCATCTGGATCGTTTTCATAGCCTTTGGGGGTCGCCTGATGTTTCCTAGTAATTAGATTTAGGTGATGCGTTCCTGGCTGGAATATCACGTAAGTGATGCTGATTTGCTCACAGTAATGATATTAATTTCCATCACCCTATCAAGTTTTGTCCTGTGTCTTCACTGTAGAGTTACTATTTTTTTTCCTTACAACTAATAAGCAATCTGTGGGAAGCACAGTGAGATCATGCGAATATTCCGCCCCTCCTTGAACTTTCTCCTAGATTGAGCATCTGTTGCTGATTCTTGCTTGAACTCATTTTCTCTGTGATGGTTGCAAAATGTACAAAACTCCAATATTCTGCCTTCACCAGTTGGCACTTGACATTCTGCTGTAAATAGATCTCTCCTTTTCCCCTCATTTCTTTATGTGCTTATTAAAAGTAAGAGCGTATAGATTCCTTTTTCCTCTCAATAGTCCATAGCTCATTACTGTCCTTAAGTGTTTGGTACTCAGTTAGCCCAGATTTGGCCAGGGGAACCCCTTCAAGCTGATTCTCACGTCTTTGTGACTTGGCCTCATGCATTTTGTGAGCACGTCCTTACGATATATTCCAGGCTCATCTTGAATCTATTCTTCCCTGGCTCCAGAATTGGCCATTTTTCAGGAGCCCTGTTTCCTTTTAGTGGGGAATGATATTAAAAAACACAGATCCATGTGTTCATTGCTACTGAGGTATCTTTGCTCCTAGGGCCTTTCATGCATGTATTAATAAAATACATGCATGTATGTACACATATACAAATGCAAACTCACATATGCGCACATACATGCAGTGGTCCCCAGCCTTTGTGGCACCAGGGACCTATTTCGTGGAAGACACTTCTTCCATGGACCAGGAATGGAGGGATGGTTTTGGGGTGAATCAGCGGCTTACTTTTACTGTGCACTTCATTTGTAATCTAATGTTGCTGCTGATTTGACAGTAGATACGGCTCCCAGGCCTGGAAGTTGGGGACCCGTGCACATGTAGATACACACGTGTATACATATGTGCATATTCGTGAAAAGACACACACATACTTTTAAAATCACAGCTCACCAGTGTCTCCAACAGAGAAGGCAATGGCACCCCACTCCAGTACTCTTGCCTGGAAAATCCCAGGGACGCCTGGTAGGCTGCAGTCCATGGGGTCGCTACAAGTCAGACACGACTGAGCGACTTCACTTTCACTTTTCATTTTCATGCATTGGAAGAAAATGGCAACCCACTCCAGTGTTCTTGCCTGGACAATCCCAGGGATGGGGGAGCCTGGTGGGCTGCCGTCTATGGGGTCGCACAGAGTCGGACACAACTGGAGCGACTTAGTGGCAGCAGCAGTGTCTGCAAATCCAATCCATCTCCAAAGGGCTCTTTCTCACCCTGCGCCGTTCTGTAGCTTGGATGTAGCTTCTGCCACCCTGAGAGCCGCACCTCCTAGTAACGATGGCACTCGCCTCAGGTTACCCACGACGGTTTTAGAGTGCCTGCACTCACACCATGACAATAACAAATGTGCAAAAAAACAGTTCAGCTTTTGCATGCAGTTTCCCCGACTCCGCAGTCCTGTGCGAGACTCAGGTCCTGGATGCATGTATTTGAAGTCAAGTACCCTGCTCAAATGTTTCTCAAGCCAGTTTCCTCCTCTTTCTTTCCCAGTTACGATGAACACGGTATTCACCTGAAATTATACGATTGGATTCATTACTGTGTTCTGCTTTCAGTTTTAGGTTTAAACATTTTTCCCCTTCCCACTTTTGTTGATTTAACTTTTGACTATCTAGAGGAATAACATGGTTCCAAAACTCAAAACTATATAGAAAGATACAGTCAGAAGCATCTTTCTGTCCTGTATCCCTTTCATCTTGCTCCATCCTACCCTTGTTTTGCACTCATTCTTCCTGTGTTTTTTTTTGCGAGGAGGTTTAAAGATAACAGATAAATGTATGTTATTTTAATTCCCCTTCTTCTTTTCTTAAAGGGAGCATTTTATTCCTACCTACAAACTTTATTACATTTTACTTTTTAAAGTTTTTTTAAATCTTATTAATATTTCCTGGAGATAAATTTGCATCAGTTCACAGAGATCATTCTTCTTGTTACAGCTTCCATAGGACTTGGTGGTGATAATAAACCAATCTTCTATGCTTGGGCTTTTATATAGTTTCTGATGTTTTGCAATTACAGATAATGCTGCACTGATTAACCTTGTGTAGGTGGTCTTTTCATATTATTGTATGATAAATTCCTACAAGGTGAACTGCTTACATACTTTCATTAAATATTGTCAAAATTGCCCCTTTCAGGGAATTTGCCTTCATTTTGGAGGATCTTGCCTCACGCTCCCCAGAGCCTCCCCAATCAGTAGATCATGTTGTCAAGCTTTTTAATGTTTGCCAGTCAAATAGATGGGGATTCCCAGGTGGCTAAGTGGGAAAGGATCCATCTGCAATGCAGGACACGCGGGTGCGATTGCTGGGTGGGGAAGATCTCAATGGCAACCCACACCAGTATTCTTGGCTGGGAAATTCCATGGACAGAGGAGCCTGCCAGCTACAGTCTATGGGGTTACAAAGACTCAGATTCATTTAGAGTTTGTATTTGGTTTGAGGAATTAATATAATTTTATCTCTCCCCGCCCCCGCCACCAAATGTTCATCCACTTATCTCAATCAGTCAGTCCAACTGGTCAGTTGTGTCTACCCTTTGCAACCCCATGGACTGCAGCACACTAGGCCTCCACGTCCATCACCAATTCCCGGAGCTTACTCAAACTCACGTCCATTGAGTCAGTGATGCCACCCAACCATTTCATCCTATGTTATCCCCTTCTCCTCCCACCTTCAATCTTTCCCAACATCAGGGTCTTTTCAAATGAGTCAGTTCTCGCATCAGGTAGTCAAAGTATTGGAGTTTCAGCTTCAGCATCAGTCCTTCCAATGAACATTCATTTCCTTCAGGATGGACTGGTTGGGTCCTTGCTGTCCAAGGGACTCTCAAGAATCTTTTCCAACACCAANCTTCTATTGTTACTTCTGTTTTCTTTTGGAAATTTGATTTATTCTCAAATTGTGGATATTTATCTCATTTTTTTCTAAAATCCACATAGATTTAGCATTTTTGTCTAGGTCTTTGATGGATCTCAAAATTATTACAATTTAAGATAGTGAAAGTGAAAGTCGCTCAGTCATGTCTGGTGTCCTACTCTTTGTGACCCCATGGACTATACTGTCCTTAGAATACTCCAGACCAGAATGATGGAGTGGGTAGGCCTTTCCCTTCTCCAAGGGATCTTCCCAACCCAGGGATTGAATCCAGGTCTCCTGCATTGCAGACACATCCTTTATGAGATGAACCACAAGGGAAGCTGCATAATGTAAGATAAGGGTCAATATTTAGTTTTGTTGCTGATGTTTTTAAATATGACATTGACTCAACACTAGCAATTGACAGGACTTTTCTTTTCCCATTGAATTGCTTTCCTGACCTTGATAAAAACCACCAAATATTTTTTTAATATATTATCATATTGCTATAAGGATTCTTTAATTAATTAAGATTAAAAAAGCTAACTACAGAAAGATAATGCTCATATATTTAAAAAAAAAAAACAAAACTTTCATGTTAAAGAAAACATAAAGATGAACTATTAATTGAAGAAAACAGTTGTGTTGTGACACACATAACTGATATAGACAGATACATATATATCACAAAAAACAGAAGTAATATAAACAAATTGATACAAAATGTGGACAAATATTAGCAAGATATACATAGAAGAAAAAATATTAGTTGTCCATGAATATAGGAAGAAATATTAAACTTTATTAATAGATGAAGAAATGTTAAGCTTTATATATATGAGATATATATATAATATGAGACATGTATATGAGATAGGTATATGTGTATATATATATAAAAATATCCATAGCATCGTTATTCTTCATAGCAACCAATATGGAAATAGCACAAATGTCTATTGACAGGAAAAATAATCATTTTTGATATTTATTCACAACAGTGAATAGTATTGAATTCATGTTGCATGCAAATGATAAATCTTAATGTCATGTAAGATAAAAAACAAGTCATGTAAGACTACAAACATGTTTTACAAAAGCAAAGTGGAGAAATATATTTGTGTGATAAAAATGCACTTAAAAATCAAGCAAATGTTAAACAAATTAAGGACATGTTTCCACTTAGTAGCAGCAGGTCAGTAAGAAAAGAGAGGTATACATATCCAGAAGCAAGTTATTGGTAATGTTGTAATTTGAGACACAGTAATTTCACCAAAATTCATTAGATTATTTAAAATAGTTATGTGAATAAATATATTTTTAAATATGCAAATTTAAATATATATCTGAATACACATAAACAGAAATGAAACAGTTACAAAGATGTTTATATGATTTAATTATGTAGTGTATTATGATCCAAAGATAATTAATTGAATTCTGTATATATGATCCCTCTGTGAAAACAGAAAAAAGCAATAAACAAAACAGGCGTGTGGCAAAAACAAGAACTGAAGTGACAGTGAAAATGAAAGACAAAATCTAATCTTTGTATCATAGTCTCTGCTCTTCATTATCGGAATATTTACAGTGACCTGTAAACGACCTGCATGTTAAATGCCAGTAGGGGTATGACTTCTAAGTTTCTGCTATTAACCTTTAAAGCAGCATGGATGCTGCAAGACTTGAAATTTGCACTTCATGTAAGTCATTCCTTTTAGGGAGCATTCCACAGCAGTATGCCTGAGACGTCCTGTGAGAGCAAAGAATATTTTTATTTTGTCAGTCAGAGTATGCTCTTCTTAATCTTGGCTGCTTGAACAACATGAATCTTCACATGCTCTGCACAAATGATTTGAGACACCAGTAAGTCATAATTATACCCTTAGATCTCAAGCTTGTTGACGATGCTATAGCTTTTGACATGTGAAAGAAGCAAGGGTACCAGAAAAGATTAGAGCAACATAAAAGCAGATGCCTTGTGTTGCTTCCATCTTTTTGCAACACATCTTAGCTAGTAAATAGCTAGCTAGGGAAAAAGATGAACATCCAAATAGATAGTGACATCTTGATCAAAGGAAGAAAAAGAAATGAGTCATGTACAACAGGTTTAATCAGGTTAATTGGAATCTGGGTTGCATCTTGGACCTGGGAACACTCATGCACAGGCTGTCATCTGAAGAAAGATTATCTTCAGTTCGTCAAGAAGGATGGCAGGTTGTCTCACATGTAGATGGATTGTTTTACACTAGCTCCCTGGGAAGAGTTGCTGGCACAGAGTTGCAATTTAGCTGACTGTCACAACACAAGCTGAAAAACATCTGGTGTCCCTGTTATTCCAATATCCAGAAGAATCACTGTCTGGTAGAAGTGTTGGTAGAAGTGCAAAGGAGTAAGGAAGGGAGAGGTAAACAAGGAGAAAATGGGATACATAATGTGGAAAAGAAATGTAGAGAAAGGAGATGAGAGAAGTGATGAGAGAGACCAGAAGGGCTTCCCTGGAGGTTCAGATGGTAAAGAATCTGTCTGCCAAGCAGGATACTTGGGTTCAGTCCCTGGGTCAGGAAGATCCCCTGGAGAAGGAAATGGCAACCCACTCCAGTGTTCTTGCCTGGAGAATCCCAGGGACGGGGGAGCTGGTGGGCTGCCGTCTATGGGGTCGCACAGAGTCGGACGCAACTGAAGCAGCTTAGCAGCAGCAGTAGCAGCTAACACTGTCACTTGCAGAAGGGCTAAGAGAGAAAAGTGCATTGGTAGATGAGAGAAGCTGGGGAGTAGAGAGATGGGGAGGGGGGATGGGAAGTTAGTGTTTAATGGGAACAGAGTTTCAATTTCAGAAAGCGAAAAATTTGGGAGAAGGATGATGGTGAGAGTTCCAAAACAGTGTGCATGTCACTGAACTGTACAGTTAAATATGGTTAAAATAGTGTGTTCTATATAATGTGGTTTTTACCACAGTAAAAACTGTTTTTGAAAAAGAAAGAGAATAAAGGTAGACTAGAGATACTGAGGATATTTAAGCTCTAGAATATCCAAAATGAAAATAAATGTATCAACAACTAGTGACTTTCAAATACAATGCTAACCTCACTTTGGAGAATGTAGTCTAGTAAGACACTTTTTCTCCTACTGCAATTCATACTCAAAATCTTGTCTTAGTATTTTTTCCTCCTCTTTTTAATTTCTTCCACTCCTCTTCTTATATTACTTCACCTCTTTCTCCATTTCTTATTAAATATCTGCACTATTTATAAGAAGTTTCTGAACTGAAAGCATCCCCTTAAACCGCAAAAATCACATATTTGAACTTGCCATAGCCAAGTGATAGGGAAAATTGGATGGCACAAAAAAACATTTATTTCTTTGCAAATATCATATATTCCTTTGGAGGCTAGAAGCTGGTTCAGTTACTTGTGTCTGCCCCCTGGAGATTGGCATCTCTGGTGGCTTAGTCTTTAAAGAGTCTGCCTGCAAATGCAGGAGACTCAGGTTCAATCCCTGGGTGGGTAAGATTTCCTGGAGAAGGAAATGGCAACCCACTCCAGTATTTTTGCCTGGAGAATTCCATGGACAGAGGTGCTTGGTGGGGTACAGTCCATGGGGTCACAAAGAGGTATAATGAGTGTAGGCATGAAATAAAAAAGTCTTGTAGGGAGACATGCAACTGTGGGGGAAAAAATAGAAAAGATAACAAAAAGGTATGTTTCAATCGTATTGAACATAAGAAGTGAAACAAGAAAAATATGTTTTTTTACTTTAATAACCACTGAAGGCATTTTGTTATTGCTGTGGATTTATGACATTGTTTGTCCTCTGAATTATTCATTTCTTTCTATTTTTATTAATAATTGGATTAGATATTACCATGTTTATTCTCTTTGACTAACACAAAACACACTTAACACACATATACATCCTAGGAGATGAGAAGGTCCATGGGGGAATGTTTTATTTCTTACTTATATTCTAGTTTCCCATATACATGGAATATAATAAATATACACTAGATTTCAGAAATTAGACTTTTAAGTCTAATATACTTCCTGAATACTTCAACTTATTCTTGATACTATAAAACTGTTTTGAACTAAAATTTAAAATACTTTAAGTCATAAACAATAGAAGCCTATTTTTACCATCTGAGTTACCAGGGAAGCCCCAAGAAGCCTATTTTTAATTAAACTCTATTGTTACAAAATAAGTAATGCAAAATTATCATTTGAATATTCATATATTTGACAATACATTTGACAAAATTTCTGTTCCTTCTATACCATTCTAGTCCACTGCTTCATACTCTCTAGGCACCCACTCTGAATAGTTTTGAAAATTAAAAGAAAATGTTTAAAGAAGTTTTTCTAATACCAACAAATTCATTTCTAAATATGATGCTTAAATATGTATTTACTGAGTTTTGTTTGCTTTAGATGTTATCTCTACATGTCCTCTCTCACTTATATTTTAGAGTTGGCTTTTGTTTCCAGTCTTATATTCATATCCTGTCTCTCAATTTTTCTCATAAAGTTAAATTATAAATTTTGATAAACTTAATATTCAGTATTTTTATTAACTTTATTAAATTATAAAATTTATTAAGTATTTTATTGAATTTATTATAATAACCACTTATAAGTGAATTGAATAGTGTATTATGAGCATATCATTTCCTTTATAAGTCTCCATTTATGTCATATTTGTCTTTTGTTTTCTATGGTAGCTCAGCAATAAAGAATCTGTCTGCAATGCAGGAGACACAGGAGATGTCAGCCCTATCCCTGGGTCAGAAAGATACCCTGGAGAAGGAAATGGCAATCCATTCTTGCCCAGGAAATCTAATGGACAGAGGAGCCTGGCGAGCGACAGTCCATGGAGTCGCAGAGTCTGACATGACTGAACGATTAACACTTTAACATTTTCATCAGCAGTTCATCTTTAAAATCTTCAATAAACCTGAAAACATATCTTAATATTGTTGAATAGATTGTTTCCTATTTATTTAATGGATGCCATTCTTCACAGAACTAACAATTCCCTATTTCTAATCTCTGTATTCACTTCAAAGATACAACAAAAGATATTGCACATATAAAATGAGACCATCAATTCAGTTCAGTTCAGTCGCTCAGTTGTGTCCAACTCTTTCCAACCCCATGAACTGAAGGCCTCCAAAATTAGACTATAAGGTATAACAAAGGAATAAACAGAAGGTATGAGTGAAATCGTACAAGACACATATGAAGCATTCACCTAAAGACCTGGAGCATACACTAGGTAAGTATTACCAGAAAATAAAGAAAAACACTAAATGAAAAACAGTAAGTAATCAATGAGCATCTTCCTTAGAGCATGCTTTAAATAACGAGCTGGTTCATCGCTGTATGCAGACACCCTCAGAAACCAACAGGATGGACAGGAAAAGACCTTATTCTAATAAATATAGCCTGAAATATATAGCCTGAAATACCTCACTTCCCTAGACTTCAGAAGATTTTCTCTTTTACATACAGAGCTAAAGTTTCTCATTTAGTTTGGGATATAGACAAGTATTCAATTGTGTGACTGGTGTGTAAACAGAGTGCTTTAGGGGGCAGAAATGAAAACCAGAGATCTTCAGTCTAAGAGTCTCAGTGGATGTGAATAGACAAAGAGAGGGATAGTTTCTGAATGCGCTGAAACCTATGTNACTGGTGTGTAAACAGAGTGCTTTAGGGGGCAGAAATGAAAACCAGAGATCTTCAGTCTAAGAGTCTCAGTGGATGTGAATAGACAAAGAGAGGGATAGTTTCTGAATGCGCTGAAACCTATGTTAAAAATCTGAAGAACAAGCTGCAGTTATTCTAAGGGAACAAAGTAGAGAAAGTTTTTCTGGGCATCAATATTTCCATCCATATTCCTGCATCTCTCATTAAGTTTTAGTGGTGGATTGAGGGCATCAGATATATTGGTGGAAAGATGTTGAAAAGTCAGTGGGGCTCGTGACAAGTTTGGACAGTATAAGCTGTCATATAATTGATAAAAATCACTTACTTGATGAATCTGACCAGATCAAGTAATGTGTGACTAATGTGAAGATGGGAGATTGACAGGAAAATAAGACATCTACCCTGGGAAAGAGGAGGGAAATGACTTTCCATCATTTTCAGAAGTATGACAGGCCTTCTCAAGTCACTGAATTCTCATTATCCACCTGACAGTCTTGCAGCACTAATGCACCTGTTGGAAGAATGTGGCTGAGAACTTGTTCTAAAGACAAAAGAGATTGTCACTTAATGGTCTAAAGCCATTAGAAAATGTTGTGCATTCCTTTATGAATGCTTTCTGGAAATGGAGCACATTTTCTTAAAATGTCTATACAACAAAGGATCTTAAATATTTTATTTCACAAAGATATAAGAGAAAAAATATCATTTTAGGAACCTTCATGGATACTGCAACACTTTAATTCATTGCCTAAGTGATTGGGGCTTTGTAAAATTAGAAATAATGGCACAGAAAGTTGAAGAATAAGTGGAAAAATCTTCCACTGGGTTTTTAGTATAGCTCTTGTATGTTTGCACCTGAGCATTGAATAAACTAGAATCTCAGAAATGACATTTCACAATTGACTCAAAAACTGGGACTAAGATGTGGAAAAGTTATATTAATTACTATTCTTGGTTAAGCATAGTTTTGAGGAGATGCATATACTTGACAGGATGAAAGATGAATGTTCTGACCTACAGAGAGATTACAGATGTGGTCAAGAATAAACAAAAAGAATTTCAATGTCAAAAAAATATTCAAAATCAATTCCAAGTGGGTGCATAGGAAATCACTGCAATTAGGGACAAAAGGCACAGCTATTAAGAACAGGTTGCAAAATGAAATAAGATATGCACTCAAGCCTGCCATTATTAGGAGCAATACAAGATGTCAGATAGCTAGAAGCAGAAAGGTAAAAATAATTATATATCTACATAAAAGGAGATTTCAAGTGCATTTTAAATTCACAATGGAGCACCCTCAATCAATAACAATATCAGATTTTAAGAAAGATACAAAAGGAGCAATCTCANCACAGGGCTTCTAAGGTAATTCAGTGGTAAAAAATCCACTTGCCAATGCAGGAGACCTGGATTCAATGTCTGGATCAGGAAAATCCCCTGGAGAAGGAAGTGGTTGACAGCCTACTTCAGTATTCTTGCCTGGGAAATCCCACGGACAGAGGAGCCTGGTGGGCTGCAGTCCATGGGATCACAAAGAGGTAGACACAACTGAGCAACTGAACACACTCATACACACACTTAATATTCTTCAGAAATTCTTTGTCTTGAAAGTTGCATTATTTGTCTTATAACTTGAAAGCGAGAAAAATGTGAATGAAATGTTCTCAAAATGCTGCCTTTACAACAGAATTCAAGCCTCCCAAAGACTATCTCCTCCAGCCTACCTGTTCATTTTTATCACCCCCACCTTCTCTGATAAAACTATCCCTTATTCTAAAATGGTCTGTTTATTAATCACTAAATATGTCTTTTGCTTTTATACTTTTATATACTCTCTTCCTGGAAAGACTCACTCCCTCCTCATTTTCTACTCTGATATCCAAACTCTGTCCTGATACTCCTAGTTCCTGATTATGTTAGCATGACTCCTCTCTTTTGCTCCATAGAGAATCTTTAGAAAATGTCAGGTCTCTCCTTTAACTTGGACCTGTGATAAGCTACGTAATGTTCACCAATTTTTTTGCTGAAATTTTTTAGGAAACCTTTCAACATTTTCCTCAAACTGCTCTTCATAACATATCAATGGAATTTCAATTATTAATTCATATTTCTAGAGGTGGTAGCCTCTTTTCCAATCTTATTAGAATAACAGAGGAAAATGAGGCTTGCATTGGTCAATTTATGTAATTTCACACATGTTGTTGTTCATTCGCTAAGTCATGTCCAACACTGTGACCCCATGGACTCCAGCATGCCAGACTTCCCTGTCCTTCACCATCTCCCAGAGTTTGCTTAACTCTTATCCATTGAGTTAGTGATGTCATCCAACTATCTCGTTCTCTGTCATCCCCTTCTCTTGTTCTCAATCTTTCCCAGTATCAGGGTCTTTTCCAATGAGTTGGCTCTTTGCGTCAAGTGGCCAAAGTATTGGAGCTTCAGCTTCAGCATCAGTCCTTCCAATGAATATTCAGAATTTTTTCCTTTTAGGATTTACTTGGTTAGATCTCCTTGCAGTCCAAGAAACTCTCAAGAGTATTCTCCAGCATCAGAGTTTAAAAGCATCAATTCTTTGGTGCTCTGCCTTCTTTAGGTTCCATATATGACCCCCTTCTTTCACAACCATACATGACTATTGAAAAAAAACATAGCTTTGACTATACAGACCTTTGTGGACAAAGTAATGTCTCTGCTTTTTAATATGCTGTCTAGGTTTATCATGGCTTTTCTTCCAAGAAGCAAGTATGTTTTAATTTCATGGCTACAGTCACTGTCTACAGTGATTTTGGAGCCCAAGAAAAATAAAATATGTCACTGTTCTCATTTTCTTGCCATCTATTTGCCANCTTTTCTTCCAAGAAGCAAGTATGTTTTAATTTCATGGCTACAGTCACTGTCTACAGTGATTTTGGAGCCCAAGAAAAATAAAATATGTCACTGTTCTCATTTTCTTGTCATCTATTTGCCATGAAGTGATGTGACTGGATGTCATGCTCTTAGTTTTTTGAATATTGAGTTTTTGTGACTGCAGCGATGAAATTAAAAGATGCTTACTCCTTGGAAGGAAAGTTATGACCAACCTAGATAGCATATTCAAAAGCAGAAACATTACTTTGCCAACAAAGTTCCATCTAGTCAAGGCTATGGTTTTTCCAGTGGTCATGTATGGATGCAAGAGTTGGACTGTGAAGAAAGCTGAGCGCAGAAGGATTGATGCTTTTGAACTGTGGTGTTGGAGAAGACTCTTGAGAGTCCTTTGGACTGCAAGGGGATTCAACTAGTCCATTCTGAAAGAGATCAGGCCTGGGTATTCTTTGGAAGGAATGAAGCTAAAGCTGAAACTCCAGTACTCTGGCCACTTCGTGCAAAGAGTTGACTCATTGGAAAAGACTCTGATACTGCGAGTGATTGAGGGCAGGAGGAGAAGAGGATGACAGAGGAAGAGATGGCTGGATGGCATCACCAATTCAATGGACGTGAGTCTGAGTGAACTCCTGGAGATGGTGATGGACAGGGAGGCCTGGTGTTCAGCGATTCATGGGGTCGCAAAGAGTAGGACATGTGTCCAAGTGACTGAACTGAACTGAACTTAACCGAGTTTTAAGCCAAAGTGAAAAAAACTGGCTTAAAACTCAACATTCACACGTATAGTCTGTGAGAAACCTGAAACAGGAACCTTTCCCTGAGATTAATAGCCCAATTTTACTCCCATTGATGAGACTTGACTCTACCTGTTTCTGTCACCCCCAATACATGCTAATGTATCAGCTTTTTTTCTTTGTATTCTCCACTAAGTCTTATTTATTGACTGCATTTATAATTGAACTATGCACATACCATTTGTGGAGCAGTTGTGAAATTAATTTGCTTCTGATTTTATTTTAAATAATATGTTGAATTTGTATAATCACTGGAAACATCAAAGAGATATTTTCAAGGTCTAAAAAATACAAATATGAAATTGCTTCTAAATTCTACTTATATTTTGATCACATGTTTTCCCAAGACAACTGGGAGCTGTAAGTAAATTGGACAAGTATGAACTGAAAATCCAAAGTAATGTTCTGGTTCCCTAAAACCTAGGAGTAGCAGAAAATTGTTCTGTTTCCTAATATAAAAATACAATACTCTGAAAGGAGACTGTGTGGGGCTTTTCGTATCTTCCTTCACTTAAACCTAATTGCTTACAAAAATTGAAATCCTCCTATATACAGTCAGCCTTCTTTTCCACTCAGACTTTTTCATAACTGTTTGATATTATATTATCCTTTTTGCATAAGATCTGTGTTCTGTAGGAAGAAAGAATCAAATTATAAAAACTCAATATGAGATCTCTGTATCATCTCTGTTTTCAAAAATGGTATTCCTTCATAGCCTCAGGAGAGAGATATGATCTTGTAGATGTCAATGGCTGATATACCAGAAGCCTCTCTGAGTAAGGGAGATTTATGTGTAAAGTTAAGATACTGAGTTAACTCTCTTCAATCACTTTTATAAGAAGTCACCTACACAAAATTTGATAGTATCAGCTGAAACTACTCTATGAAACAATGTAAAATGCAGTTTAAAATTTGAGTGAAATAAATAGGAAATATTGTCTTTAAAAATTTTTTTCTTTTCTTTTTACCTTATAAAATTCTACAAATTAGTATCAGGATTTAAAAATCAAATTTTTGGAAAAAAAAAACTGTTATATTTCTGAAAAACACAGTTAAATGAAAGAGGAAACTTGATAGTGAAAAATTTCCTTATGGATTTCACAGAAACAAGGATGTTTGATAAGCTAGATAAACTGAGATGTCCATTCACTTGAGTAATAATTTTAGTCAATGCATTCAAATTTCTACTGCTTTCTATTCTTAGAATCTATGTAACTGTTCATATTTTAGAATTGGTATAAGGTATGGGAAATGGTAAAATTTCTTTCCATTTGTTATAGATTTTCAATTGTCTTTTTTTTCTATGAAATTTTGATGTATATAAGACAGCTATTAAATTTGACAGTCTGCTACTGCTTGAAAGTAATGAATCTGGAGAGACTTGTATTTTAGAATATATCAGTGTGTTGCCTATTTTTACAGAGGCTCAGCTTCTAGGAAAGAATAGCTTCGCAAGTCAAATGTCTTCTCTGTTACCAGAGACAAATAAATGTGCTTCTCAGAAGGTCATCTCATATCTTGGCGACAAGTGTGCAACGGACATTTTAAGTGCTAGGAAGAATGGAACAGCACGTTTGGTTTTTCTTGCTTTTATGTTGTGAGTGGGGATTGGATAAGAATTCAGGGAAATGTTCTTGGATAAAAGCTAAAGGTTTCTGCTTAAAAAAAAAAAAACACTGTAAGAAATATTTCAAAATCTGTACCAATCATGCACTGAATAAAAGCTTTACCTATTAGAAAGTTCTTTCTTATAATATTATAGTCTATGAATTTGAATATCCACTGAAAGTCATCTTCAAAATTGCTTAACACATAATAATATTTTAAAGGGGTTTTTGTTATAGCCAATTTTAAAGTAAATATTTTCACCTAAGTTCAAAATTCAGGTTGTCCAAAGCTTGCATTTTAAATTAAGAGAGATCTGGTTTATAAAAAGACATTTTTCCCATATTTTGATTGAAATTGTCACTTTTCTAAAAAAGGAAAATACAACTTTAACCTTATCATGACTGAATTAGAATGAACAATCAAACCTGCCAGAGTTTTTTAAACAGCAGTAATTCTTACTAAGACTGAATCTAAGTAATTAGTATTTAATAAACCTTACTGATTCAAATGTTAAATTATAGTGCATTTCTTATTCAATATTACTAGAAGAAGCACATTTCCCTATGGCTTAATTTATCCATAAACAGGCTTCCCATTTAATACCCAGAAAGTGCATATTTAAATCATCATCAGGTTAACTTTAAAATCTTAAAACCTAAAGTCATCTCTCTTAAAGTGGTGATTCTGTAGAAATTAAATCTCGTCTCTTGAAAGGAGTCAATTTTTTCAGAGGTCTTTTATTCCATTTCCTTCACACAACTTAGTCCTTTGAAATTGAGAAAGATGTAATTGCTCTCATTTTATTTTCTCTTGTTTTCTCATTGAACCGTGTATGTCCTGTCATTCTTACTGGGTGTAAGAGCTAAGACTATATCTCTCCATTTGTACAACTAGTTTTTAGGAAATTTGGAATTATAGATGTAAAATATCTAGACTTTTTCCTATGGTTAACAGATTGTTTTGAATAGTTCTGATCACATAGACTATATAAAATAAGACCTAAGCCCTGGATAATTAAAAAAAAAAAAATTCTCTAGCCTAAAACTAAAGCTTCCTTTGTGGCTCAGCTGGTAAAGAACTCACCTGCAATGCAGGAGACCTGGGTTCGATCCCTGGATTGGGAAGATCCCCTGGAGAAGGGAAAGGCTACTCATTTCAGTATTCTGGCCTGGAGAATGCCATGGACTGTATAGTCCATGGGGTCACAAAGAATTGGGCACAACTCAGCAACTTTCACTTCAAAACAAAGAACAAAAACAAACAGTAGCAAACTTTTTTTGACAAATGCTTAATTTTGTTTTTAATGACTGTTACAATCCCACTGGAAAGTCTTCAGGAACAAATGTGGTAATCAGGATGCCTGAGAAAATTAAAGGGACTGGTAATCTGCCCATTCATCAATTATTTATTTGCATTAATTTCTTTTATATATGTCAGTTCAATTCAGTCGCTCAGTCGTGTCCGACTCTTTGCGACCCCATGAATTGCAGCACGGCAGGCTCCCCTGTCCAACTTCTGGAGTTTACTCAAACTCACGTCCATTGAGTCAGTGATGCCATCCAGCCATCTCATCCTCTATTGTTCCCTTCTCCNTCAGGATGCCTGAGAAAATTAAAGGGACTGGTAATCTGCCCATTCATCAATTATTTATTTGCATTAATTTCTTTTATATATATCAGTTCAGTTCAGTGTCGCTCAGTCGTGTCCGACTCTTTGCGACCCCATGAATTGCAGCACGGCAGGCTCCCCTGTCCAACTCCTGGAGTTTACTCAAACTCACGTCCATTGAGTCAGTGATGCCATCCAGCCATCTCATCCTCTGTTGTTTCCTTCTCCTCCTCCCCTCAATCCCCTTCCAGCATCAGAGTCTTTTCCAATGAGTCAACTCTTCGCATGAGGTTATATATATAGACACACACATATACTTGTTTAATTAATTTCACATTTAATAACTGTGTAATAACTACATTATACATTTCCACAAATTATAAATTCCATGTGAGTTGAAATTTCTGCTGCTTATTGTCTCAATATGCATTGGATGAACAGTATTAAGGATAGTCCGTTTGTTTATAATTATGCAATAATTTTGTCTTACTATGAATGAGAATTGTTCTTTCCTGAAAAGACACAAAAAATTGAAGCATTAGAGAATAAAAGAGAAACGGAACTCTGAAACAATAAAAGTTTTGAGTGTCTATTTAACTGACAAGGGTGTATAAATGTCAACATGACACTCAGATAGATCAGTTCCAGTTCAAAGATCTTGAAAATATTTTTGACTTTGGCAAAATTAAGTGGAGATTCTATGAAGTTGCTGCTATGCTTCTGAAGACATTGTGGGGAAGGTAAAACAGAATTGTGAGTGCAGAGAAAAGAGGCTCCAGCATGTATCAATTTAAAAAATAAAACTTCTTTAGGGGAGTCTTTGCTCTGGCTTTATATTGTAATATATACTGTCTCTGCTGAAGGTGACATTTATAGCTCCTTAGAGATTTGCCAATATGGAAGAATGCTATTGTTTCTTGAGTGACTGTTGAACCCACTATATGTCATTTTCCATCTTTTTTTTTTTTTTTTCATAGTGGCTTTGAGACCAATTTAATCTGATGGAAAATAAAATCACAGAAGGAAGTTATAAAAATATCTATTGGAGAACAAGACATGTTTGGGTCATAGCAGTTCAAAGCACTGCATTTCATATTTGCATTCTGATCAAATCCAGAATGAACTGAAGCCTCAGTAAAGAAAAATACCCAGGTCAATTTTAAAACGTTAAGTTGTTATGCAATATGCAATGGCAGGTATAAAATTACNATGTTTGGGTCATAGCAGTTCAAAGCACTGCATTTCATATTTGCATTCTGATCAAATCCAGAATGAACTGAAGCCTCAGTAAAGAAAAATACCCAGGTCAATTTTAAAACGTTAAGTTGTTATGCAATATGCAATGGCAGGTATAAAATTACTCCTTCTGAAATAATCTTCTAAGCAATCCACTATTTTTGTTAATTCTGGTGATGGATATTTAATTTGAGGAAAAATCCAAATGTGTTTAGATTTGTAGCATGTTCCTCAAAATAATTCTCTGAACCTGTAAGCTCTTACTCATTAAGAAGACATTGACACTTCTTCCTGGCTATGAAGACGTAGACACTTCTAACCTATCCTGGCTTTCTCTTCTGAGGTAGAAAACTCAGTTAGACATGCTTCTTATTATCTCCTTTGATGGGTTTCTATTCAAAGATAATACTATAACTGAGAAAGTCATCCTTTTTTGCTAGATAAATCATAATACAGTAGGCAAGGCAAAGAGAAGGTTGTCTCCCAACTTGCATTCCATATGTAATACTTTTGTACTTTTAAGCTGAATGCTAGGTTCATGGATAGAAGCAATTTCTTTCATAGCTTCCACATATTTATTCTCACCTTCACTTATAGTGAATATGCTTCTGCACTGTATTTCTTAACTTAACATCTCTCCAAAAAATGTTTTTTGAAAAATAGAAATGAAGGTCAGGCTATATGGTGATGGAGAAATATTTATAAGCCTATAACAGCTGTGAGCCTAAGCTTTTCAGTTCTTTGAAAGCATAGCAATTTCTAGAAGATTATCTTATCACATAAACCCTCCTTTCAAAACTTTTTGAATTTTTAAAAATATTTTTGACCCCAAATAATGTTCCTTTTATTTAAGGTGTTATATTAATAAATTACCTGAATTGCCTTCCAACTGTAGGGCAGAGGATGCAGTTAATTTCCAAACCGACTCCAAATGTAGCATTGGTATTTTATTTACTCTGGGTTATTTTAGCAGATATGCAAATTGTCGACATTATGATTAATTTTTAATGAAATGTAATATTATGTATTGAGGTAACCTGCCATAATTTAAATAAAAGATTTTTAGTGACAAGTCATTTCTACTTTGGTATTAGGCAAGATGTAAAGCTAGCTTCCTATTTTTAAAATTAATGTACCATCTTCAAATATACATTTTACTATAGTAGCAAGTAAAACAATGTAATACTCCATGAGCAAAATAAGTTAACTCAGTACTTTTTACTAGGGATGCCAATTCTTTTTTTTTTTTTTTAATACTTTCAATTTCTTTTAAAATGACTTACTTTTGTGAGGGATAACCTGTAGGTAAGAGGCAGGAAATTGAAAGAAAGCACTTAGTCTTCAAACAAAACATTACACATGGCAGGTATAGACTTTATATATGCGGTATGAAACAATAAGTGGATAAATCCAGCAATAGTGAAAGTGAAGTTGCTCAGTTGCGTCCAACTCTTTGCGACCCCATGGACTGTATCCTACCAGTCTCCTCCATCGGTGGGNTTGTGAGGGATAACCTGTAGGTAAGAGGCAGGAAATTGAAAGAAAGCACTTAGTCTTCAAACAAAACATTACACATGGCAGTTATAGACTTTATATATGCGGTATGAAACAATCAGTGGATAAATCCACAAATAGTGAAAGTGAAGTTGCTCAGTTGTGTCCAACTCTTTGCGACCCCATGGACTGTAGCCTACCAGTCTCCTCCATCGGTGGGATTTTCCAGGCAAGAGTACTGGAGTAGGTTGCCTTTTCCTTTTTCTTTATTTCATGGAAACATATTTTAATGAATTTTGTGAACTCAGTTGTATTCTTCCAAACTTCTGTGCTGAATCTCTAACAGTGTGACTGTATTTGGACATAAGCCTTTAAAGAGGTGATGAAGGTTAAATGATGCCATAAAAGCAGGGTTCTAGTCCACTAAGACCAGCACTCTTATAAGAAGACAAAGACACGTCTGGACTGTGTGCACACAGGGAGATGACTGTATCAGGACACAGTGAGACAGTGGCCATATGCAAGCCAAGGGGAGAGATCTCAGGAAAAACCAGACCTACTGATGCAGTGATCTTAGACTTGCAACCTCCAGGAGCGTGGGAAAATACATTTCAGTTGTTTAAGCCAGTTTGCGGTATTTAGTTACTAATGAAGTATTACAGACACCAGTTAATAAATCCAGTTGGGGAAAAACCTTGACAATAAAATAGAAGAAATACTTTTAGATAAAATGAAATTTTCAAGTAAGTAAGATGTATGAGGAGATGATTTTCCAGCCAAAATTGAAGTTATTAATTTTTATATTATATAGTGGAGTGACTACAGACTTAGATTATATAATTTAGAAATGAATTTGTTAGCTCTGGCAAAAAGAAATGATCACTTTGATGTATAATTGTGTTGATTAATAAAAATCAACAATTTAAAGAGTACTGAAAATTGAGAAAGGAAAAAAAATAATTCAGAATAAAAAGCATGAAGATATTAGCCATCAGTTCAAAGCTAAAATTTCAACAATAATATATACTGGAGCCTATTATATAGTGTGAAGTAAGCCAGAAAGAAAAATACTAGTATAGTATACTAATGCATATATATGGAATCTAGAATGATGGTAACAATAACCCTGTATGCAAGACAGCAAAAGAGACACAGATGTATAGAACAGTCTTTTGGACTCTGTGGGAGAGGGCAAGGGTGGGATGATTTGGGAGAATGGCATTGAAACATGTATAACATCATATGTGAAATGAATCGCCAGTCCAGGCTTGTTGCATGATACAGGATGCTTGGGGCTGGTGCACTGGGATGACCCAGAGGGATTATATGGGGAGGGAGGTGGGAGGGGGGTTCTGGAGGGGGAACACGACTATACCCGTGGTGGATTCATGTCGATGTATGGGAAAACCAATACAATATTGTAAAGGAATTAGCCTCTAATTAAAATAAATAAATGTATATTAAAAAAGAATATACTATAGAGCAAAGGGAAATATAGCAATTATTTTTGTAGTAACTTTGAACAGTTTAATATGTAAAATTATTGAACACTGTGTTGTAAACCTGAACTAATATAATACTGTAACTCAGCTAAACGTAAATAAAAATTTTCAAAACTAAAAAAAACAATAATATATAGAAGAGGATTATTAATAAACATTAAAGCCACACAGTAGTTAGGGGTATTTATTGTAATTTACTGTGTACATTGGAGAGGGAAATGGCAACCCACTCCAGTGTTCTTGCCTGGAGAATCCCAGGGATGGGGGAGCCTGGTGGGCTGCTGTCTATGGGGTCACACAGAGTCGGACATGACTGAAGTGACTTAGCAGCAGCAGCAGCAGCAGCAGCAGCATCACTGTGCACATTGCTATATATGTCAGCAGAAAGTAGATGTAAATGGCTGATTCTATTTAAATTCTATTGTTTTCACCTAATCCTCTTTTTCTAACTGCAAATTTAAAATATTTTTCTCATGGTCCCTGCCATCAGCACACTATAGACTAGACTGCATCTTGCCCACCACCTGTTTTATAAGTAGAGTTTTCTCGGCACATAGCTATGCCCAGTTTTAGTGTATTGTCTTCACCATTTTCACATGGTAGAGTTGAATAGTTGTGATAGAGATCATTTGACCTAAACTCTACTATATATACTCTCTAGTTCTCTTGGGGGGTGAGGGAGGCATTGTTGATGTTATTTAATTGCAATATGAGCTATGTGCATAATACGTGTTACTGCCTGAATTAAATATTTGTCTGAGTGTTAGTTCAGTGTCTATGTCACCATTAAACTATTACTGCCATTAGGGACCTTGACCATGTTCATTTTGTTCACTACTATGTGCATGAGTTCAGTCGCTCGGTCGTGTCTGACTCTTTGCAACCCCATGGACTACAGTATGCCAGGCCACCATGTCCATCACCAACTCCCGGAGTTTACTCAAACTCATGTCCATTAAGTGGGTGATGCCATCCAATCATCTCATCCTCTGTCATCTCCTTCTCCTCCTATCTTCACTCTTTCCCAGCATCAGGGCCTTTTCCAGGGAGTCAGTTCTTTGCATCAGGTGGCCAAAGTATTGGAGTTTCAGTTTCAACATCAGTCCTTCTGATGAATATTCAGGATTGATTTCCTTTAGGATGGACTGGGTGGACATCCTTGCAGTCCAAGGGACTCTCAAGAGTCTTGTCCACAACCGGTGTTCAAAAACATCAATTCTTTGGCACTCAGCTTTCTTTATAGTCCAACTCTGATGTCCATACGTGACTACTGGAAAAACCATAGCTTTGACTAGATGGACCTTTGTTGGCAGAATAATGTCTCTGCCTTTTAATATGTTATCTAGCTTGGTCATAACTTTTCTTCTAAGCATCAGGTGTCTTTTAATTTCATGGCTGCAGTCACCATCTGCAGTAATTCTGGAGCCCCTCCAAAAATAGTCTCACTGTTTCCAGCGTTTCCCTATTTGCTATGTGCATAGTATCTCCATAATTGTTAATACACAATAAATACAGTATTCTTTGTTAAATAAAGACATTAAGTTTTAATTTTAAATTGGTTATAAACTGAAAGTGAGAAAGGTTCAAATGGGCAGTATGATCATTATTTATTACCATTAGCTTGTCACATACCTTGAAGAACTTTTGCCCAATGTGAGCCAAACCTGGTTCTGTACCTGTTGATGTTTCATCCTCTTCTCTGAACTGAAATGGAATTGCCCCCAAGTGACAATTTTCCCCAGGTGACAGAAAATTCTCATAGCTTATCCAGTGTCCATTATCTTTGTCTTCTTTGCTAGCAGAAGCCATATATTAACTGGGCCAGTAATGTGCTCAACTAAAGACTAAAGGAGATCAGTCCTGGGTGTTCATTGGAAGGGCTGAGGAGGAGAAGGGGAGGAGAAGGAGGAGAAGGGGACAAGAGAGGATAAGATGGTTGGATGGCATCACCAATTCAATGGACATGGGTTTGGATGGACTCCAGGAGTTGTTGATGGACAGGGAGGCCTGATGTGCTGCGGTTCATGGGGTCACAAAGAGTCAAACATGATTGAGCGACTGAACTGAAATGAAAGACTATATTTTAGGGGGCAAGGGACCAACTATTGCTTGTACCTAAAGATTACCCATGAAAGGAAACTAGCAGTCATTCATTGGCTGGACTTCTCTGAAACCCTTGAAAAATAGCCACTCATCTGGGAAACATGTTTTGAGTTTTTTCTGCTTTTCTTTCTTCATCTTGCTTAGAATATAATTGCCATAGAGGTTGTTCCAGTGCCATTTTAATCAATATATGGCCATACTTGAGAGGAAGTCCAATTCTGATGAATGCAGGTGAAAAAATTAGGGGGCTTGATTTTGTGATAATCATTCATGTGTTCAAACTCCTATTCCTCTTTATGTTAGGTGAAAGAGGAAGTCAGTCTGTTTATTTTGTGTCTCTATAACTCGGAATTTCTGTACTTTTAGATGAACACAATTCCCAAGTAATACATTCTACAGTCGTCTCAAAGGCAACTTATATTTCTTTTACCTGTTGTATAATTTTAGGTTTGGGAGGTAGAACCAGTGCCTATTTCAGTTACATACCAATACCAGACCATTACTATTCATTCACATTGCTCATTTGAGAATCATAGCATCTTCTCCTCATTGTTAACGGTTATTAGCCTCCTGGTCACAGGTTTTTTTTTTTAAATTCAAGACCATTTGTTCCAGTTATATTCTTCATTCTTTTCTCATCTATCTTCATCCCCAGTAACATTCACATCTACAAGGTAAAATATCAAGAGTCTAAACTCTCACATACATAATTGCTCTTTCCTATCAACATTTTTTGATGCAATGTTTTTTAAATTGTGGTAAAATATTACATAATACAAAATTTATGAAGCTAATCATTTTTAAGTGCCCATTAAGTACATTCAGGAGTACATCAAGGCTGCATATTGTCACCCTGCTTATTTAACTTCTATGTAGAGTACATCATGAGAAATGCTGGACTGGAAGAAACACAAGCTGGAATCAAGATTGCAGGAAGAAATATCAATAACCTCAGATATGCAGATGACACCACCCTTATGGCAGAAAATGAAGAAGAACTAAAAAGCCTCTTGATGAAGGTGAAAGTGGAGAGTGAAAAAGTTGACTTAAAGCTCAATATTCAGAAAACAAAGATCATGGCATCTGGTCCCATCACTTCATGGGAAATAGATGAGAAACTGTCTGTGTCAGACTTTATTTTGGGGGGCTCCAAAATCACTGCAGATG
>SJYW01031675.1:63421-91418 GCA_006410735.1 Raphicerus campestris | reverse complement strand
TCTATCTTCATCCCCAGTGACATTCACATCTACAAGGTAAAATATCAAGAGTCTAAACTCTCACATACATAATATGCTCTTTCCTATCAACATTTTTTGATGCAATGTTTTTTAAATTGTGGTAAAATATTACATAATACAAAATTTATGAAGCTAATCATTTTTAAGTGCCCATTAAGTACATTCAGGAGTACGTCAAGGCTGCATATTGTCACCCTGCTTATTTAACTTCTATGTAGAGTACATCATGAGAAATGCTGGACTGGAAGAAACACAAGCTGGAATCAAGATTGCAGGGAGAAATATCAATAACCTCAGATATGCAGATGACACCACCCTTATGGCAGAAAGTGAAGAAGAACTAAAAAGCCTCTTGATGAAGGTGAACGTGGAGAGTGAAAAAGTTGACCTAAAGCTCAATATTCAGAAAACAAAGATCATGGCATCTGGTCCCATCAGTTCATGGGAAATAGATGAGAAACTGTCTATGTCAGACTTTATTTTGGGGGGCTCCAAAATCACTGCAGATGGTGACTGCAGCCATGAAATTAAAAGACGCTTACTCCTTGGAAGAAAAGTTATGACCAACCTAGATAGCATATTCAAAAGCAGAGACATTACTTTGCTGACTAAGGTTCATCTAGTCAAGGCTATGGTTTTTCCAGTAGTCATGTATGGATGTGAGAGTTGGACTGTGAAGAAGGCTGAGTGCCAAAGAATTGATGCTTTTGAACTGTGGTGTTGGAGAAGACTCTTGAGAGTCTCTTGGACTGCAAGGAGATTCAACCAGTCCATTCTGAAGGAGATCAGCCCTGGAATTTCTTTGGAAAGAATGATGCTAAAGCTGAAACTCCAGTACTTTGGTCACCTCATGCAAAAAGTTGACTCATTGGAAAAGACTTTGATGCTGGGAGGGATTGAGGGTAGGAGGAGAAGGGGATGACAGAGGATAAGATGGCTGGATGGCATCACGGACTCGATGGACATGAGTCGGAGTGAACTCTGGGAGTTGGTGATGGACAGGGAGGCCTGGCATGCTGCGATTCATGGGGTCGCAAAGAGTCGGACACAACTGAGCAACTGAACTGAACTGAACTGAACTGAAATACGTTCACATCATTGTGCAACTCTTATCACCATTCGTCTCCAAAACTATTTCATATGCCTAAACTGAAACTCTGTTCCCATTGAACAATAACTCCCTATTCTCTCCAGGCCAAAGTCTCTACTACGCACTCTTCTGTTTATGTCTTTATGAATTTGACTACTCTGGGTACCTTGTGGAAATGGAATGACACAGTGTTTGTCTTTTTATGAATGACATTTCATTTAGCATGTTTCAAGGTTCAGTCCTGTAGCAAATGTGGGTGTGTGTGCGTGTGTATGCGTGTGCATCCTCAGTTGCTACATCATATCCAACTCTTTGTGATCTCATGGACTGCAGCACTTTAGGCTTCTCTGCTCATGGAACTTTCCAGACAAGAATACTGGAGTGGGTTATCATTTCCTCCTCCAGGGGATTTCCCCACCCATGGACTGAACCTGCATCTCCTGCATTGTAGACAACTTCTTTACCTCTGAGCCGCTTCGAAAGCCCTGTGTATGTGTTTGTATTCCCAATTCTTTTTTACATGCTGTTGCTTTTGTTCAGTCACATCTGACTCTTTACAACTCCATGGACTGCAGCATACCAGGCTCCCCTGTTTTTGCTATCTCCTTGAGCTTGCTCAAAGTCATGTCTGTCTTTGAGTCATGTGATGTCTTGAGGCAGTGACGCTGTCTAACCAGATCATTCACATTATTTTATAGGCTACAATTAAATGTCTTCATTTCCCTAAGTATCTCCATTTAGTTTTCTCAGATCTTAGATGTCTCATTGTCTTTCTCTGCCTGTTACGTCTTACCTCCAGACATTTGGGTGAGTCTAAGTTGTGAATACCAGATTACCTGACCTACCTCTTGAGAAACCTTTATGCAGGTCAGGAAGCAACAGTTAGAACTGGACATGGAACAACGACTGGTTCCAAATAGGAAAAGGAGTATGTCAAGGCTGTATATTGTCACCCTGCTTATTTATGTACTTATATGCAGAGTACATCATGAGAAACATTGGGCTGGAAGAAGCACAAGCTGGAATCAAGATTTCTGGGAGAAATATCAATAACCTCAGATATGCAGATGACATCACACTTATGGTAGAAAGTGAAGAGGAGCTAAAAAGCATATTGATGAAAGTGAAAGAGGAGAGTGAAAAAGTTGGCTTAAAGCTCAACATTCAGAAAACGAAGATCATGGCANGCAGATGACACCACCCTTATGGCAGAAAGTGAAGAAGAACTAAAAAGCCTCTTGATGAAGGTGAACGTGGAGAGTGAAAAAGTTGACCTAAAGCTCAATATTCAGAAAACAAAGATCATGGCATCTGGTCCCATCAGTTCATGGGAAATAGATGAGAAACTGTCTATGTCAGACTTTATTTTGGGGGGCTCCAAAATCACTGCAGATGGTGACTGCAGCCATGAAATTAAAAGACGCTTACTCCTTGGAAGAAAAGTTATGACCAACCTAGATAGCATATTCAAAAGCAGAGACATTACTTTGCTGACTAAGGTTCATCTAGTCAAGGCTATGGTTTTTCCAGTAGTCATGTATGGATGTGAGAGTTGGACTGTGAAGAAGGCTGAGTGCCAAAGAATTGATGCTTTTGAACTGTGGTGTTGGAGAAGACTCTTGAGAGTCTCTTGGACTGCAAGGAGATTCAACCAGTCCATTCTGAAGGAGATCAGCCCTGGAATTTCTTTGGAAAGAATGATGCTAAAGCTGAAACTCCAGTACTTTGGTCACCTCATGCAAAAAGTTGACTCATTGGAAAAGACTTTGATGCTGGGAGGGATTGAGGGTAGGAGGAGAAGGGGATGACAGAGGATAAGATGGCTGGATGGCATCACGGACTCGATGGACATGAGTCGGAGTGAACTCTGGGAGTTGGTGATGGACAGGGAGGCCTGGCATGCTGCGATTCATGGGGTCGCAAAGAGTCGGACACAACTGAGCAACTGAACTGAACTGAACTGAACTGAAATACGTTCACATCATTGTGCAACTCTTATCACCATTCGTCTCCAAAACTATTTCATATGCCTAAACTGAAACTCTGTTCCCATTGAACAATAACTCCCTATTCTCTCCAGGCCAAAGTCTCTACTACGCACTCTTCTGTTTATGTCTTTATGAATTTGACTACTCTGGGTACCTTGTGGAAATGGAATGACACAGTGTTTGTCTTTTTATGAATGACATTTCATTTAGCATGTTTCAAGGTTCAGTCCTGTAGCAAATGTGGGTGTGTGTGCGTGTGTATGCGTGTGCATCCTCAGTTGCTACATCATATCCAACTCTTTGTGATCTCATGGACTGCAGCACTTTAGGCTTCTCTGCTCATGGAACTTTCCAGACAAGAATACTGGAGTGGGTTATCATTTCCTCCTCCAGGGGATTTCCCCACCCATGGACTGAACCTGCATCTCCTGCATTGTAGACAACTTCTTTACCTCTGAGCCGCTTCGAAAGCCCTGTGTATGTGTTTGTATTCCCAATTCTTTTTTACATGCTGTTGCTTTTGTTCAGTCACATCTGACTCTTTACAACTCCATGGACTGCAGCATACCAGGCTCCCCTGTTTTTGCTATCTCCTTGAGCTTGCTCAAAGTCATGTCTGTCTTTGAGTCATGTCATGTCTTGAGGCAGTGACGCTGTCTAACCAGATCATTCACATTATTTTATAGGCTACAATTAAATGTCTTCATTTCCCTAAGTATCTCCATTTAGTTTTCTCAGATCTTAGATGTCTCATTGTCTTTCTCTGCCTGTTACGTCTTACCTCCAGACATTTGGGTGAGTCTAAGTTGTGAATACCAGATTACCTGACCTACCTCTTGAGAAACCTTTATGCAGGTCAGGAAGCAACAGTTAGAACTGGACATGGAACAACGACTGGTTCCAAATAGGAAAAGGAGTATGTCAAGGCTGTATATTGTCACCCTGCTTATTTATGTACTTATATGCAGAGTACATCATGAGAAACATTGGGCTGGAAGAAGCACAAGCTGGAATCAAGATTTCTGGGAGAAATATCAATAACCTCAGATATGCAGATGACATCACACTTATGGTAGAAAGTGAAGAGGAGCTAAAAAGCATATTGATGAAAGTGAAAGAGGAGAGTGAAAAAGTTGGCTTAAAGCTCAACATTCAGAAAACGAAGATCATGGCATCTGGTCCCATCACTTCATGAGAAATAGATGGGGAAACAGTGGAAACAGTGTCAGACTTTATTTTGGGGAGCTCCAAAATCACTGCAGATGATGATTGTAGCCATGAAATTAAAAGACACTTACTCCTTGGGAAAAAAGTTATGACCAACCTAGATAGCATATTCAAAAGCAGAGACATGACTTTGCCAACAAAGGTCTGATAGTCAAGGCTATAGTTTTTCCAGTAGTCGTGTATGGATGTGAGAGTTGGACTGTGAAGAAAGCTGAGCACAGAAGAATTGATACTTTTGAACTGTGGTGTTGGAGAAGCCTCTTGAGAGTCTCTTGGACTGCAAGGAGATTCAACCAGCCTATTCTAAAGGAGATCAGTCTTGGGTGTTCTTTGGAATGAATGATGCTAAAGGTGAAAGTCCAATACTTTGGCCACCTCATGCGAAAAGTTGACTCATTGGAAAAGACTCTGATGCTGGGAGGGATTGGGAGCATGAGGAGAAGGGAATGACAGAGGATGAGATGGCTGGATGGAATCACTGACTCGATGGATGTGAGTTTGAGTAAACTCCAGGAGTCTGTGATGGACAGGGAGGCCTGGAGTGCTGCAATTTATGGGGTTGCGAAGAGTCAGACACAACTGAGCAACTGAACTGAACTGAACAGAAGTTCTCATAAGACTTGAATATCCCTTCCTTCTATAGCTCCCAACCTCAGATTCAAATCATGCTTCTGTTGTGGGATGAGCTCAGAGTTAGGCTAATAGGAGCCATTCCATTGGGCAACTGGTCAGAATATTATAAACAAGTGTCATTCTTTCCCTGAAGGATGGAACTGGCAAAATGCAGTTTCCTCTTGACCTCACCGACTGTACCATGGACAGAGTGGGACAAAAGCAACCAAACACACAGCAGAATTTTCTATTATTTTGTGTATAAACTTTTCCTAATTGGACATTTGCTTGGTTGCTGCAGATCTCTGACTCTCTGATGGGTTTCCAGAACTCCCACATAGATTTTTTTGTCAGTCTGTAGTTTACTTAATGGTTCATGGAAGAATGAGGTTTTGGAGACTTTTCCATTGACTTTTATATCCACTTTACCTTGAACATTGACAGTGTTAGCCACACTTTAATTTTCCTGTTATCAGACACTTCTGATATTTAAATTTAAACTATTATTTTTGAACATACCCTTCCTATTGTTCCAGTTCTTACGTCCAACTTTTCCAATGATCAACCCTAGTAAGATTTTTAGAACCCTGATAATCTCTCTCCTCAGTTCCTCCGTGATCCTTGTTCAGCTTTTCTCATAGTGCTTCACAACTCATCAAGATTCCTGCTCTTAATGAGTTTATCTACCCAGCAATCCTAAAAGTTGTTCAATTGTTCCTTAATATTTCTTCTTAGATTTAAAACTTAAAATGAGATCACCTTATGGCTCACACATTAATGACTTTTGCACTCAATAAATACTTGATGGACAAATGAATTGATAACCTTGGAATAAAATCATTCAGATGATCTGTGCAAGTTGGAGATTCAATATCCTATCAATAATGGAAAAANCTTAAAATGAGATCACCTTATGGCTCACACATTAATGACTTTTGCACTCAATAAATACTTGATGGACAAATGAATTGATAACCTTGGAATAAAATCATTCAGATGATCTGTGCAAGTTGGAGATTCAATATCCTATCAATAATCGAAAAAGTAACATGTTTTTCCCTTAAAATGGCATTCAAATAATCATTAAAACTATTTGCTTGGCAAATATCTATCTGTAATCCATCTATAGAAAAGCACATGTTAAGGAAGATTTTAAATGTCTACTTAGTTTTCCAAAAAAATTTAAGTCTTTAAGTTAATTGTTTAGGAGTTATTGTGTTTCTTGTAGATAGATGGTTTAGAAAGATAGACAGCAACTCACATATTCATTACTAAGATTTTCATATTCTGTTTGACTGGTATTTTTACTTTCTCTTGAGGCAAAGTGAACTGTGTAGGAATCCTCAGCAAGACTTGGTTTCAGGCACAGAGGATTTCAATCAAGTCTAAGTTCAGGGGGATCATCTTAGAAAAATAATAGAAGTTGAAGCTGAAGAAACAGAAAGAAAAATTATTCGGAGGGTTTAAAACAAGAAGACAATTGAGTTAATGAAGTATCTGCCTAAACAAGTAAGAATCAGGTACAACTTATATGTCACCAATGAAAGAAATTTTGCATTAATGCTAATACTGCTTTCTGAACTAAATTGTTTCTTAAAGTGATACTCCATAGATAGAAAGACAGCAAGAATCTTCACTAACAGGTATCAATCGAAAAAACATAGTCATATCATCTAAAATTCACAATATTTACTAAAAATCTATAGAGGTAAAGTGCGTAAATATATTATTCACATCCAATCAACTAGGAGTGACCTTTCTTTCCAATAATATTGCTTTCATCAATTCCCTTTTTAAAAAATTCCATACTGGTGTCAAACTAAATAGTGTGTTACCTTTCCCTGAACAATTGTACTATTTTCAAATATTTCACATTTTTCTNCTAAAAATCTATAGAGGTAAAGTGCGTAAATATATTATTCACATCCAATCAACTAGGAGTGACCTTTCTTTCCAATAATATTGCTTTCATCAATTCCCTTTTTAAAAAATTCCATACTGGTGTCAACCTAAATAGTGTATTACCTTTCCCTGAACAATTGTACTATTTTCAAATATTTCACATTTTTCTTCTAACTTATGTGGGAAAATACTGTCAGGATAATTATCCTTCAGTAATTTTCACTAAATGTTTACCATATTCAAAACCCTCTGCAGAGCTCTATTATCTTTTATTCAGCATTTTTTCAACAAGTATTTTTAATGTATACTAAGTGCTAAGCATTGTGCTAGGTGTGTGAAAATAACTGTGAACAAACAGATGATGGTATTTAGAATTTTCTCTTAATCTACTCTTTCATCATTATCCTCAAACTGTGTCTGAAACACAGTTTAGCAAACTTTTACTTTAAAGAACCAGATAGAAAAGATTTTGGTCTTTGTTGGCCATTAAGTATTGATCAAAACTCTTCAACTCTGTCCTTCTAGCATGAAAGAAAACATACACATCATGTAAATAAATGAACGTATTTCAATAAAATTTTATTTGCAAAATAGGCAGTGGGTTGAATTGGCTTGTGTTTTAATATATTCTGTGGTATCCTCCTCATTAATCAACATATTCAAATTTTAACTGAAATTGTTTCTTCACGGACTTTATGCAATCATACTTACATTCCTGACAAATGTATAGTTTACACAACTCCTGTTATTTCCTATTAGAAAGGCAACAAGTTTAAATTCTAGTATACTAATGTGTCAGACTGGCTCCTAAACACCACTGTACTTAAATTTCTCATAAATAGCAAGGATATAATAACAACCTACAAGTGGAAGCCATGACAGATTTTATTTTCTTGGGCTCCAAAATCATTGTGGAGAGTGACTGCAGCCAGGAGATTAAAAGATGCTTGCTCCTTGAAGAGAAAGTAAAAATGAAATTCACTCAGTATGTCTGACTGTGTGTGTGTGTGTGTGTGTGTGTGTGTGTGTGTGTGTCTGACTCTTTGTGACCCCAGGGACTATGCAGTCCATGGAATTCTCCAGGCCAGAATACTGGAGTGGATAGCCTTTCCATTCTTCAGGAGATCTTCCCAACCCAAGGATCAAACCCAGGTCTCCCACATTGCAGGTGGATTCTTTACCAGCTGAGCCACAAGAGAAGCCCAAGAATACGATTGGGTAGCCCATTTCTTCTCCAGCAGATCTTTCCAACCCTTGAATTAGACCAGGGTCTCAGGCATTGCAAGGCAGATTCTTGACCAACTGAGCTATCAGGAAAGCCAAGGAAAGCTATGACAAACCTATGCAGCATATTGAAAAGCAGAGATAACACCTTTCTGACAAAGGTTCCTATAGTCAAATCTATGGTTTTCCCAGTAGTCATGTTCTGATGTGAAAGTTGGTCCATAAAGAAGGCTGACCTCTGAAGAACTGATACTTTCAAGTTGTGCTGCTGGAGAAGAGATCAAACCAGTCAATCTTAAGGGAAATCAACCCTGAATAGTCATTGGAAGGACTGATACTGAAGCTCCAATATTTTGGCCACCTGATATGAAGAGCTGACTCATTGGAAAAGACCCTGAAGCTGGACAAGATTGAGGGCAAGAGGAGAAAGGGGCAACAGAGCATAAGATAGTTGAATGGCATCACTGACTCAATGGACATGAATTTGAGCAAACTCTGGGAGATTGTGAAGGACGAGGAAACCTCATGTGCTGTGCTCCATGGGGTCACAAATAACTGGACACAACTTAGCAACTGAACAACAACAATGATCTTAACAATTCTGTGATGATGCAAGGATTTGCTTATGTAAATCATCTACATCTGTAAGGATGAATATACTGAGGAGTGTTTTTTCTGATTTGGTCCAAATCAAAGCTAACAGACTTCCTTGTAACTTGGTAAATGGTTAGAGCCCATTACTGCTTTGGAATGTGCTAGTACCAGAATCAAGAGAGGCCTACCAGGGATACAGTTTCCTTTTTAGTGCTGAGATGCAAATTGCAATAGAATGTATATATATATATTACTTTGCATGCACTATTTCAGTATGCATCAGACTGCTGGAAAACTAAAATTCACTTTCAAGAGGTAGGTCATTAAACTTTGTAGCATTCAGTACACCTTCTGAGCTTGTAATCTTACCATGGCCTTAGCTTATCTTCTATTTGTTGCTCATGCTGTCTGATTAACATGAGGTTATTGCCATGTAAGATCAATGTGATATTCTGTAGATTGCCCAGATATCCCAGCACCTGCCAAATCATGCTGGCTACCTCCTGTAGCATTTTGACACAATGCTTTCCTTTCCTTAGTAAGCCCTGTACTTTCTCTGCTGAGTTGAAATAAGACTCCACACTAGTTTTAAGTCTATTGATCTAGAGGTGAGGTGAAGGTAAATTCTGAATGAAACATGTTCCATAACTCATAAGCTTTTGCTTTATCATCAAGCAAGCAGAATGATTTGCTTCCCATATGGCTGAATGATAAAGAATCTGTTTGCCAATGCAAGAAATGCAGGAGATGCAGGTTCGATCCCTGGGTCAGGAAGATCCCCTGGAGAAGGAAATGGCAACCCGTTCCAGTATTCTTGTCTGGGAAATCCCAAGGACAGAGGAGCGTGGTGAGCTACAGTCCATGGGGTAGCAAAAGAGTTGGGCATGACTTAGAGACTAAACAGCAACACCTTCTACATAGATGCGATTCCTTGTTTATCCCCATTCTGCATGAACAGGTTCAACCAACCAAGCAGAATGCTTTATCTTTAATAAAGGAAGACTAGACAAATTTTATAGTTCCAGAAGATTAAAGGGAAATTTATATAAAAATTTTAAACTCATCTATCTATTCTACATTTCAAATATTCATCTATTTTAAATTCACAAAGGAATTTCGAAGGTAGTTCAGGAGAACTACCAAGGTTGACAATGCAACTTTTTCTAGAGATCTCTTCATTTGATAAATGAAGTTCTTGTAGTTCAGATTCTCATTCTCCTCTGTCCTTGTAGTTCAGATTTTCATTCTCCTTCTGTCCTCTATTTCTTTATATGCAACCAAGTGACCCATTGGCTTTTTCAATCTACTTTATGTTAACCACCTAGCCTTTAATTTGTTTTTCTCTGCTCTTTTTCAAGAGTGCTTAGAAAAAGTCATCCAAACTGAATGTAAGTTTGTATTGGTAGCCATTTTTGAGGGGACCAAGAGTAGAAATTCTAGTCAATATAATCATTTTGTTGAAGGAAAGAGCCAATTCTGATTCCATTTTGGACATTTTTCTTTGACTTGCTTTTTGTTGCTTTTTAAATTACAATCACACATAATGGTCTGCCTCAGAGAAGCCTGCCCCTCTGCTTGACTACTGAAGTGCCTTTGTTCAGCTCACAGGAAAATAATCTGACTCTACCCACTTGGGAATGGCTACAGGAAAGAAGAAATTAACACATTCCTTCCAGAAGGCTGGCTGTCCGGTGACTGTTTTGTTAGATGGATGGCCCTTTTTACTTTACTTTCTCACCACCTCTCCCTGTCTATTCTGTCTTTTTCACTTTAGTTTCTCACCTTCCCCATTTCTGTTCTGTAAAACAGCTGGCCCTCAAAAAGATGGCTATTTTGAGACAATAGTTTGCCATCTATTGTCAAAACTGGTCAGCCAGTTTTCCCAACAAAGTCATATTTCTTGCCTAGTCTCTTGGTTGATAGGGGTGCCTTGTGGCAAGCAGAGCAAACTTGGACTCAGTAACAATTATAATCTACTTCAAAATCTAACATATGGTTAACACGTCATTTGAATTAATGTGCCATTTGACTGAGGGACAAATAGCTTTGTGCAGTTACATACAGTGTTGCAGGTTAATTTGAAGTTCTTTTTCTTTTTCTTTTTTTTTTTGGTCACAGAAGAATTTGGAGATGAATCATGAGAGCCTCAGAGAGGCTGAGAAAGTAAAGTTTATTAAGCAATGATACACTTTCCTTCTTAGAGGGAGAGCGAGCAGGCTGGTTAGGACCTGCCACCTGAGTTTCTTTGGAAAGCTGGTTATGTTGTTGCTGTTCAGTTGCCCAGTCATGTCCAACTCTTTGCAGCCCAGTAGACTGCAGATGCCAGGCTTCCCTGTCCTTCACTGTCTCCTGGCGTTTGCCTTAACTCATATCCATTGAGTCAATGATGCCATCCAACCATCTCAGCCTGTGTCACCCCTTTTCTCCTCCTGCTCTCAATCTTTCTTAGCATCAGGGTCTTTTCCAATGAACTGGCTCTTCACAGCAGGTGGTCAAAGTACTGAAGCTTTGACTTCAGCATCAGTCTTTCCAATGAATATTCAGGGTTGATTTCCATTAGGATTGACTGATATGATTCCCTTGCTGTCCAAGGGACTCTCAAGAGTCTTCTCCAGCACCACAGTTCTAAAGCATTGATTCTTCAGCACTCAGCCTTCTTTATGGATGAGCTCTCACATCAGTACATGACTATTGGAAAAACCATATCCTTGACTTACAGACCTTTGTTGGAAAAGTGATATCTCTGCTTTTTAATATGCTGTTATGAGAGGCATACAATTGCAGGGGCAGAATATTCACTGGGGAAAGAGGAGTTTGGGGTCAACTTTCCTGTTTTTCATCTCTATTTTCCTGAGGGGAGGAGGGATTTCTGTCCCCATTTAGCGTATATAAGAAGTGTCATGGCCTAGTTTCATGATGGGTACTTCTTATCTATAAGATTAATTTTATTTGTTATGAGAACACAATGAGCAAAAGTTTATATACGGATGCAAGAGATACCCGCTTTTCCCCATTTTTTTTTTTGTCTGTGACTGGGGTGGACACTTATCACCCCAAATATGTGGTTTCCTGTCAGTCTGAAGGTTCCTACTTGCCTCTGTCTGCCTATGTGCCTCTGCTGTTTATAAGATGTCCATTTCCTATCACCTGTCCCCTTCCCCCATTTCTTTGCTCATACCTAGTTACCCATCTGCTGTAACAGTAGAACATGAACATTTCCGCCTCTATATAACTCTGGCTATGGAAAAAAAAAATTACTTTGCCCTTGTGAGTCACCTGGATGTGGATTTTTATTCAGGTGTTTCCCAGCATTTTCAGATATTAAGTGTTGGGGACCAGTGTGAGGAATTCCGCCCTTGGCAAAGGTCATGAGGAAGGGGGCTTCAGAATGCGCAAAGGTGTGATGAAGCCTCAGGAAATTCCCCTGCTCCCTAGCACCTAACCCCAAAACCAGAGTCTGTCCTGTACTCTCACCTACGGGGGGCTCTCCCCCATAACCGTTTCTCTCCGAGAAGGANGATCCCTGGGTCAGGAAGATACCCTGGAGAAGGAAATGGCAACCCACTCCAGTACTCTTGCCTGGAGAATCCCATGGACAGAGGAACCTGGTAGGCTACAGTCCACAGGGTTGTTGCACACGACTGAGTGACTTCACTTCACTTTCATATACTCAGTATTTATTTATTAATTAATCTACTTATGGATGGGTTTTTATGTGGTCACTGGATATACTTCTAAGGATGATTCTACTCTAGCTGCTAATATTCATTTCTTCCTCTGAGGAAACTCAAATCAGTCTGTCAAGGTTAGGAGCCTCTCTACATCAATAATGCTTTTACTGAGTTTTTGGACTCTGGGCTTAAAATTGTTTGACCCAATCCCTTAATCCCTTTGCTGTAGCATGAGAATGACATCAGCATTTTCCTTGAGTCTGACCAATGGGAACATCAAAGCCATTCCATTTGTCAGGTCATTTTGAACTGTGGTGTTGGAGAAGACTCTTCTTGAGAGTCCCTTGGATGGCAAGGAGATCCAACCAGTCCATTCTGAAGGAGATCAACCCTGGGATTTCTTTGGAGGGAATGATACTGAAGCTGAAACTCCAGTACTTTGGCCACCTCATGTGAAGAGCTGACTCATTGGAAAAGACTCTGATGCTGGGAGGGATTGGGGGCAGGAGAAGAAGGGGACAACAGAGAATGAGATGGCTGGATGGCATCACTGACTCGATGGACATGAGTCGGAGTGAACTCCTGGAGTTGATGATGGACAGAGCGGCCTGGTGTGCTGTGATTCATGGGGTCGCAAAGAGTCGGACATGACTGAGTGACTGAACTGAACTGAGCTGAAAGCCCAATTACTTTTAAAAGTGTGAACCCCAGCATGCCATTTGGTGACTATATTTCCTCCATACTAGGGACAAGGGGCCTCTCTGTGGAACAGATTATTAGTCTTTCTCTTGAGCACCCTATAGAACAGGGGCCTGATTAAGACAACAACCATGGTCACAGGGTAAGAACTTTCCCCTTTGTGCCTAGCTTCAGTCATATCTTAGGCTGGAATCAAGACATACAATTGAATCTGTAACACAGTTTCTCAGCCAAGCCAAGACACCTGGCCAAGGCACATTCAGGAGACCCCCAATCCCATATTTCTGTGCCTAATGCCAATTATAGAAGCTTCCATTAGGTCAGTTAAACCTGTAACAGAGGCTTGGTAATATTAACAAATAAGCACAAATCACAAACTCCCACAGGCAGCAGCACAGCTCAAAGGACATGCTAGTGGAGACAGAACTTCAGAGTCCCTGCTCCCCAGCATGTTGCAGAGCCAGGTAGCAATGCAAGAGGAGGTAACCCTTGATTGTGATCATTATCAAGATACGTGCTCATCTTATCAATTATTTTCATCACCTGATAAAGGCAGGACAGATCTTCCACCCTAAATTTTATTTGGATATGAAGACTGATGATATTGTATATGCACTATATTAGTCTGCTTGGGCTTCTATAACCATATAATACAGCTTGGGTGGCTTAAATAATATAATTGTATTCCTCATAGTTCTAGGGGCTAGGAAACCAAGATCAAGTTTTGTTCTGAGGCCTCTTCCTTTGGCACCATCTCATTGTGTGCCCAAGCAACTTCTTTGTGTGACAACAGGTAGAACGGGAACCCCTACCTGTGCATGCACAAAAGTTAGAGAGGGAAAGACAGAGACAGAGAACAAGAGTGATAGAGACAGATAAAGCTTGTGCTTCAGTGTCTCTTCTTATAAAGACACAAATTCTATGAGATCAGGTCTCCACACTTATGATCTCATTTAATCTTAGTTATTTCCCTAGAAGCTCTATCTCCAGAAAGACCCACACTGGCACAATAAGTAATTGTTAATCCAAGTAAAGTATATTAGGAATTGTTTGTATTTTTTATTGTATTTCTGTAACTTTGATACCAAGTAAAAGTTAAAACTCAACAAATACAAAGCATACTTTACAAAATTAATACAATGCATTTTAAAGGTTTGTTAAAACATCTAACACACTCACAAAGATGGATAGTGGCTTCCCAATTTAACTTAATATTGTAAGTGTACAATCTTCTATGGTCTCCAATTATTTTAGTCATTACATGACCATGATCTAAAGGGTATTCAAGTCCCATAGAAAACCCAGGACCACAGGACCCAATCTAAAAGTGAAAAAAGCATAATTCAATATAAACATCTGTAGAACATCATAATCGGTTTATTCTTACACTGAAATATCTTCCCAACTTAAGCATGGCTTTGCAAAAGGAATCCAGAAAATTGCATGTCAAAATGATAAATCTATCAATTTGTCCAGCTGCTTATTGTTATGGGCATGACACTGATGATAAAATGAAGGAGGGAAAAAAAACAAAAAACAAAATACTTTATCCCCGAAAGCCTCATCCAGGGTGAATACGGTGGACCTGCTCTTCACACATTACCAAGTGCTTTCCTGAATTTCTTTGGTATAATTTTTCTTTCTTGCTTTCAANGAATGTCAAAATGATAAATCTATCAATTTGTCCAGCTGCTTATTGTTACTGGCATGACACTGATGATAAAACGAAGGAGGGAAAAAAAACAAAAAACAAAATACTTCATCCCCGAAAGCCTCATCCAGGGTGAATACGGTGGACCTGCTCTTCACACATTGCCAAGTGCTTTCCTGAATTTCTTTGGTATAATTTTTCTTTCTTGCTTTCAAACTTTTATTCCTTCTTCTTTTCTACCCTGCCTCCTACCTTCTCTCTCTCTCTCCCTTCCTTTCTCCCTCCATCCCTTCCTTCTTTCTCTTTCTTCCTTCTTTATGTCCTTTCTTCCACCCTTCCTCCATGCCTCTTCTTTTTCCATCATGGCACTTCACTTTATGAATACATGAAATAAAATTCTACTTATCACAAACTCATTCAATTATGCTTTTTTTCTACAGAGCTTATGGGATCTCTTCTCAGAGCTCTTAGATGGGACCTAAATATCCTTCTTGATTATAATGAATTTCAATTTCAGCAAGACAATAATGCTCTAATTTAAAACTAGGAGAGGTCACTTTTGAACAATAAGTAATTTCATCTCAACTTGATGAAAAGTAAGAGAAGGTTATTTCTTCAAATATGTAATGAAAATTTACTGCTTTATGGTTTATATATGTGGAATGGAATTTACTTTCCAGATTTATTGAAAAAGTTATGATTTTTTAATCTTAATAAAGATTTATTAAACTTATGGTTATATAAAAATTATGTATATAAATTATTATATAATATGTATGTATAATTGTTTAGTTACTAAGTTGTTTCTGAGTCTTGCAGCCTCATGGACTGTAACCCTCCAGGCTCCTCTGTCCATGGGATTTCCATGAAAACAGCAGCGGGTTGCTATTTTCTTCTTTAGTAGATCTTCCCAATCCAGGGACTGAACCCTAGTCTTCTGGTTAGCAGGCAGATTCTTCACCACGGAGCCACCAGGGAAGATATATACATATGTATGTACTGGTGATACAGACATTAAAAGCAAAAGAAAGCGGGATTTCCCTGGTGGTCCAGTGGGTAAGAATCCACCTGCCAATACAGGGGAGAGGAGTTCAATCCCAGGCCTGGAATTTTCCACATGCCATGGAGGAACTAAGCCCATGTGCCACAACTACTGAAGCCCAGTATCTAGAACCTATGCTCCTCAACAAGAGAAGCCCCCAAAATGAGAATCCCTGGCATCACTATGAAGAGTAGTTCCCACTCGCCACAGTTAGAGAAAGCCCACTTGCACAGGGAAGATTTAGCACAGCAAAGCTTCAGCACAGCCAGAAAAAGAAAAAGAAAGACGATTACTGCCTTGATCCTTATCATATATTGCTGCCTGACTATATAACCTCTCCCTATTCACCAGGGCAGGGGCACAGTTCTTGAGATGCTAGCCTACTGCATTCTCCCTTTACTCGGCAAGGTAATAAAGCCATTCTTTCCTTTTACTTTCTAAAGAAAAAAAAAAAAAAAAAAAGCAAAACACCTTCCATGCCCCCCTTGAACATCAAAGTAGATTTTATAGACCAATATATGTTATTCATTATATATTCATGACTAATAAATACTCTGACAGAAGTGACCACAGTGTGTTATAGAAGCATAATGGAAAAAGAACTAACTTTAACTTAGAGAATTAAGTTATTTGTAGGTGGCTGTAGTGTTTAGAGACAGTGCCATTATTGTGGACCATGGACCTGTCAAGCCTGGGGATGGCAATAGGTTTTTGTAAAATAATTGGATTTATTTGTTTTGGCTGTGCTGGGCTTTCGTTGCTATGCGGGCTTTTCTCTAGCTGCAGGAAGCAGAGACTACTCTGGTACTACATCAACTACTCAGGTCGATGCGTGGGTCTCTCACTGCAGTGGCTTCTCTTGTGAAGGGTGGGCTCCAGCGTGCTCAGGCATCCCTAGTTGAGGCACGTGGGCTAAGAGGTTGTGGCTCCTGGACTCTAGAGCACAGGCTCAGTAGCTGTGACACACAGACTTAGTTGCTCTGCCGAATGTGGGATCTTCCCTGCCCAGGGATCAAACCTGCATCTCCTACACTGGCAGGCAAATTCTTTACCACGGAGCCACCAGGGAGGCCCAGGGATGGCAACACTTTAAGGTTGCTGCAGTAAACCAAGACTGTTCTGTGCCCGGGACTTTAACGAATGACAGGAATATTCTTTCTGAACGTAGCCTCTGGAGAGTCTTGGTTTCATGCAAAGGGGATACATGCAGTCAAAGGGGAAATAACTGCCTTTCCAACTCAATTGAAGGGAACTGTCAGTTGGAACGGCCAGAAGGTACCTACGGTAAGTATCATGGAGTGTATATAATAAGGCAAAGCTCCTGAGGAAGTGTGGCTCGAAAACCCTATTTCTGCATACTGTGTCTCCTTCTTATTTTTTAGTAATACTGTAGTGTTCAGTCGCTCAGTCATGGACGGTAACCCGCCAGGCTCCTCCATCCATGGGATTCTCCAGGCAAGAATACTGGAATGGGTAGCCATTTCCCTCTCCAGGGGATTTTACTGACCCAGGGATTGAAGCCATGTCTCCTGCATCTCCTGCATTGGCAGGTAGATTCTTTACCATTGACCCATCTGGGAAGCCCCTCTTTAGGCCTTTGACAAATTTAACTCATTCTCTATACTGAACATTAATTCACACTCCCCAAATGAAAACTGAGTATACAACCGAGTTAACATTCCTCTTGGACTATGGACATTGGGTACTAGAAAATACAGCTGTGGTCCACTGAGATTTTCATGTCTCACATAAGCCACCCCCTTACTAGAAGAAGGAAATAGTAGAACTGCAGAATTTTTTCCTCTGGCTGTAGCATAGTTCAGGCACAAGTGAAATTCACGTTATATTATTTGGTGCTCTCTTTTTAATATTCCATCACTTTTTATTATCTTAAAACTGGGAAAGATGGCATACTTGAGTTGAACCATATGGGCAGGGAGGGCAGGGTTGCCACAAAACTTCAATTTGTGAAAAAATTATACTTGCAAAGCACAATAAAGCAAAGCAAAATGAAATAAGGTCTGCCTGTCCTGCCTTCATAGCATGATAGTCACTACATCTAATACAAGTAAAACTACCTTAAGGTAGTTACGTTTATCTTTCATGCGGCAGCCAACAATCCAAGTGGCATCACATATAGTAGGTGAGAAGCTCTATAACTAGATAGTGATCTTTACAGGTTACCTCAAGTTATTATTCATGGAAAAGGAAGAGAATTCTTTAGCTGAGCAAAACTTCTGAATAATGCCATGTTGCAGTATTTGTAACACATGGATGTTAACTTGAGAATTCGAGCAGAATGCAGGAAACTGGANTCTTTACAGGTTACCTCAAGTTATTATTCATGGAAAAGGAAGAGAATTGTTTAGCTGAGCAAAACTTCTGAATAATGCCATGTTGCAGTATTTGTAACACATGGATGTTAACTTGAGAATTCGAGCAGAATGCAGGAAACTGGAACAAAGCTCTACTGGACGAAATATTGCTTGCTCAGTAGCTAAGCCGGGTCCAACTCTTTGCGATGCTATGGACTGTAGCCTGCCTGGCTCCTCTGTCCATGGGATTTTCTAGGCAAGAATATTGGAGTGGGTTGCCATTTCTTTTTCCAGGCTATCTTTCAAACCCAGAAATGAAACCCTTAACTCCTTTGTCTCCTGAATTGGCAGGCAAATTCTCTACCACTGGACCACCTGGGAAGCCCATGGACAAAACATAAAGGATGACAAAATCACCATCTTGAATAATTATTTTGTTACAACTGTGACAGAAGAAAAACATTTAGTAACATTTGTAAAGGTTGGATATTTTTGTCCTCATAAAAGGACAAAATATTTTTTGGTGCACAAAATTTTCTGCCTCTGTACAAAGGGCTGACTATGATACCTGTCTCTTCAACCTAGTACAGGTGGAGAGTTTAGAATAAAATAACTTGTTTTGTAATATTTACAAAAAGAGACCAAAGTAATTCCTGAATTCCTGTTCAATATTTACCAGATGCTAAACTCAAATTAACAAAATTTTAATATTTTCATAGATAATTTTCAAGTTCAAAAGCTTAGATAAAATTAGATCATCTTTCTTGAAGGGATTATGTTGATGTCTGTATTTGTGAGGTTTCCTTTAAAAGTGAAACTATATTTCCATACAAGTTTCCATTTTCCCACATTCATTGTAAGGGATAGTTGATGACATTAGAGTAGTTGATAGTCTCCTTTGGAGGTAAATGAGACTAAAACTCATGTATTTTTTCTCAAGAATACCAAAATCACATTATCTCAGATTCTCCACTTATCAGAAAATCAGTATTTTAATATTGAGCTTCCATGACCACATACAATTTGTAAGGTGACTGCCATTGCATACTTAAGTGTAACTGCTGAAATATGCCATAGTGTAGGGAACAGCCTCTGCCTTATTTTTTTGACTGTTATTCATTTGCTAACTTGTATCTGACTCTGTGACCTCATGGACTGCAGCCTGCCAAGGTCCTGTGTCCCCCACTATCTCCCAGAGGTTGCTCAAATTCATGTCCATTGAGTCACTGATGCTATCTAACTATCTCATCCTCTGCTGGCCCCTTCTCCTACTGCCCTCAGTCTTACCCAGCTTGAGGATCTTTTCTAATCAGTTGGCTCTTCACATCAAGTGGCCAAACCATTGGAGCTTTAGCTTCAGTGATCGTCCTTCCAATGGGTAGTCAGGGTTGATTTCCTTTAGACTTGACTGGTTTGATGTCCTCCAGTCCAAAAGACCCTGGAGAGTCTTCCCTAGCACCACATTTCAAAAGTTTTTCTGACTAGCAGAAAAACTTGCTAGTCAGTTTTTCTGACTAGCAAGAGGTAGTAGAGAATGTGGGTGATGAGGATACCCTCCATGATAAAATAACTGTCAGAGATAGAGAACAATTTTACCAGTTATTCTATCAAGAGGAAAAGATAAGCCCATCCATTTAGCAATTAATTTTTTAATGAAGTTTTAGATTAATAACTTTTGTAAATTTTGAATTATATTCCCAACAAGATAAATGTTTATTTTAATCAAATTTATGGCCAGATTACCTAAGTTTCTTTTCTAGATAATATATTAACATTCTTGTTCTTTTTTGAACTTTGATTTGATGTACTACTACNAAAGGGAAGTCACTCAGTCATGTCCAACTCTTAGCTACCTCATGGACTGCAGCCCACCAGGCTCCTCCGTCCATGGGATTTTCCAGGCAAGAGTACTGGAGTGGGGTGCCATTGCCTTCTCTGTAATGTTCTTTATATATCATATTAGTTTATATTCAAATTTAATTTTTTTAACTTCTAGAATTATTGAATTTTGATGAACCTGGTGCATATGTTGTAGAGAAAAAGAATGTATTTCCTGCAAAACGGCATTCAATAGACAAATACTTATATATATTCTATGTGATTTTACATAGTTTACAAACCTTGGTTGCATCTCTTTCCTCTTCTATGTTATTTAACTAAACTGGATATTTCATAAATTAGATATAAGGAAATAATTTTATATATTTGTGTGTAAAATATTTTAAGAATGTATATGCATACATGAATATATCTATATACATGAATATATACATATAAAGACAGAAACAACATTTATAATATTAAATCATTGAATAAATAAAAAGTTAACATAAATGATTCAGAGTTCATTATTTTGAATATTTTCTTCTACAATAAATAGGCAAAAACACTTAAAATTCAGGGAGCATAATAAAGCTGAAGAAAAAAATCAATTCTATAGTTTATTAATGGGTTTGGTAAATTGTATTCCCAGTGAAAGTGGAACAGAAAAGACAGAATTGAAATTAGTATTTCATCATGACATATTTCACTGTTTTCTAAGCTCTCAAGATTTTCTATTTCACCTGCTGCCTTGAATTTTATGTACTCATTTTGGAATGGTGATAAATCAGCATTTAATATTTACAAAGTGTTTTTCAACTAGTAATAACCCAATATGTCAAGTCAGTGTTACTTTATTTGATTTTAAGAGTATGGGTAAAATGTATGAGTAGTCCATCATAATAACTGGTTTGATATGACAAAGTAGCTGTCTCCACTTTCCTAACCTAATCTCTTATTTTGTGTGTGTGTCAAATTGGATAATATAATAGCTTGTTGTTATAAAACTATTTAGCAACAATTAAAATGTTGACATCCTTCAAAGAAAATGGAGGTTGTGAATGTTTCTTGTCATACTTTTCAAACATTTATATTAGTGTTGGTTAGACTATGAAATATTTTAAAACCTGGGCAACTTGATTGTAAATATGTTTTTATCTTTTCAATTAACTAGAAATAATAATTTTGGGGCTTCCCTGGTGTTTCAGTGGTAAAGAATCCACCTGTCAATGCTGGGGACATGCATTCAATCTCTGGTCATGAAAAGTCCCACGTGACACAAAGCAACTAGACCTGTGTACCACAACATACTGAGATCATGCACAGCAGTTACTGAAGCTCACATACCTGGAGCCCATGCTCTAAAACAAGAGAAATCATTGCAGTGAAAAGACATCTCCCTGCAACTAGAGATGAGCCCCTGCTCACTGCAACTGGAGAAGGTTGATGCACAGCAATGAAGACCCAGAACAACCATAAATAAAAATAAATAAATTTTTAAGCAAATTAATACAACTCTGACCTTAAACAGATTGCCTTCTCTCCCTAGATCTCAGCTCCTCATGCCAAAACATGTTCTGATCTAACCAGCATTTCCCTATCTAATCTGTGCATACTAGTCTTGGGGAACTCTGATTAAAAAACAAAGAAAAAAAATTGCCTGGTAAAATTAGTTTTTAAAGGTATGTTTATCAGTCATTCTTTTGGAGATCACAATACATGTTTTTGCTATTTTCTGCATCTTGTATTTCATTCAGTACATAATTATTTGTGNCTAAAACATGTTCTGATCTAACCAGCATTTCCCTATCTAATCTGTGCATACTAGTCTTGGGGAACTCTGATTAAAAAACAACAACAACAAAAAATTGCCTGGTAAAATTAGTTTTTAAAGGTATGTTTATTAGTCATTCTTTTGGAGATCACAATACATGTTTTTGCTATTTTCTGCATCTTGTATTTCATTCAGTACATAATTATTTGTGTGCTATTTGCTTGGCACAGTCAGGTAGATTGCTTTTATAAAAAAAAATTGAGAAATACTAAAGCACAGAAGAAAATGCAACAAAATTATGTGCCTTTTAAACTTTGCCTCATCCAATATTTTTCAAGAACATTTGATCACAGAGTATTTACAATCATGGTATTCTCTTCTTTCCCTCCATCTTTTAATGAAACCTGTAGTGGAAAATACTGGATAATCTGTAAATTCCACCCTAAGAAAAGTGTTATGGTAAGTAATCCCCAAAGCCATCTCTATATCATCACATTTGTAACATGCAATGAGAGGATAAAATAAGTACATATTTTCTTTTACCCTTTTCTTCAGAAAAACAGGCTTATACCAATCATAGGGTTTTCAAATCTTTGGGATGTAAGTGCTGTCAACTGAGGAAGAAAAGAGCTGTGAGTTAAGTTTTATTTGGGGCAAAGTCAAGACTATAGCCTGGGAGACAACATCTCAGATAGCTCTTAGGAAGGACTTGTTTGAAGAGGTAGGGGCAAGGTCCATATATACGTGATTTTAGTGAAGGGAGATACATGGAATAAAGCATACACTTTTGCAGAAGATTGTTGCTAGTCATAAGGAAGGGATATCTCTGTTAATGATCGTAGTGCTTTGCTAGGTGCAAGAATTTGGGCTCATGAATTCTTCTGAATATATCTGATTATCTGAAGTTCTTCCAATTATTTGCCAGAGCAAACTGTCTCTTTCCTGACCTCCACTCTGAACTCCTTCCAGGATATATTGAAGGTCAGTGACTGAAGTGACTAGTGGCAATTCTTGTAGAGGCAAATGAAAGTGAAAGTGTTAGTTGCTCAGTTCTGTCTGACTCTTGGAGACTCCATACACTGTAGCCTGTCAGGCTCCTCTGTCCATAGGATTTCTCAGGCAACAATACTGGAGTAGATTGCCATTTCCTTTTCCTGGGGATTTTTCTGACCCAAGGATCAAACCTACTCTTCCTGCATTACAGGAAGATTCATTGCCATCTGACCACAAAGAAAGCCCCTGAGGCAAATGTCAAGTGCAAATGGAAAGTGCCAGTTTTTAGTTAGCAGTGCCAGATCCTCAGCATTTGTGTGATAACTTATTAGATCCTATCTCAGCTAATTATTTTTATATTGTTGTAACTTTATTACTATTCATAGATTCAGTTCATTGTTCTTGAAAAAGTAGAATCATAAAGCACATATGTGGTCTGAGTCTCTAAATTTTAACTTCTACCTGGTTTATAGTTTATTCTATTTATTTTTTATTTATTCAGTATATATTTCTTTATTCCTTCTTTTATATTCTGTCCATCAATAGATCATACATACACTTAACATTCTGTGATTATGATTAATGTTTAATTAATTATTAAACATTATGATTCTTAACACATCATACACATTCTTAACATTCCCAAAACTACTTCCAAAAGACAGAGTCCTGTGCAGAAACATACTCACCTCAGAACAAATTTTTAATTAACATTGATTCATCTTTTCTTTCTTTCCTTTCTTTCCCTTCTTCCTTCATCCTCAGTAGTATCTGAAAAAGACAGATTTTGGAGACTGGAAAATTGTTTACAAGCCCATGTATGTTTCATTTTTAAAAAATGTAGATTCAGAATATGACTAAAGAAGAAAATCATTGACTCTAGGAGAGAAGTTAATCACACTGTATTATTAAGACATTTCTTGGACTTCCCCAGTGAATAAGAATCCACCTGCCAATGAAGGGATCAAGGATGCAATTCCTGGTTCCAGAGATTTCCATATGGCATGGAGCAACTAAGTCCATATACCACAAGTACTGAGCCCCAGCTCTAGAGCCTGTGAGCCCCAACTACTGAAGCCTGAGCACCCAGAGCCTGTACTCTGCAACAAGAGAAGCCACTGCAGTGAAGAGTAACTCTACCACAACTTGAGAAAGCCAATGCAAAGCAGTGAAGACCCAGCACAGCCAACAGCAAATAAACAAAATTATTAAAAAGAAGCATTTCTTAACTAGTATTATACGTCTGACTCAGTCCAGTCATAGTCATCACTTTTGCTATTTTTTTTTTTTTCTTTACTTCCCTCTGAGAATCTTCACTAGTACTCTTCCACCCTTAACTTTGTTTGAATGTTGAAATGTAGTTCAGACAATGGAAACTCTTTTGTTCTCAGTATTTAAAATTTCCACCGCATACAACTGATTTTTAAATTGGCTGTCTGCATAACACTCACTCTTCTCAGCCCAGCTTATCATTAGATCTCTAATTCTCTGCCCTCTGAGATTTTGAACATAACCTTACTAGCCTATGAAATGAGTGCAATTGTACAGTAATTGGAGCATTCTCTGACATTGTCCTTTTTTGGGATTGAAATGAAAACTGACCTTTTTCTGTCCTGTGATTGCTGCTGAGTTTTCCAAATTTGCTGACATACTGAGTGCAGCTCTTTAACGCAGTCATCTTTTAGGATTTAAAGTAGCTCAGCTGGAATTCTATTACCTCCACTAGCTTTGTTCGTGGTAATGCTTCCTAAGACTCACTTGATATCACATTTCAGTATGTGTGGCTCTAGGTGAGTGACCACACCACCATGGTTTTCTGGGTCATTATGACCTTTTTTGTATAGTTGCTTTGTCCATTCTTGCACCTCTTCTAAATCTCTTCTGCTTCTGTTAGGTCCTTACTATTTTTGTACTTTATCATGCCCATCTTGCATGAAATATTCCCTTGATATCTCCAATTTTCTTAAAGAGATCTCTAGTCTTTCCCATTCTACAGTGTTCCTCTATTTCCTTGCATTGTTCATAGAAGGTGGCCTTTTATTTCTCCTTGCTATTCTCTGGAACTCTGCATTCAGTTTGGTATATCTTTCCCTTCCTTCTCTGCCTTTTGCTTCTCCTCTTTCTTCTGCTATTTGTAAAGCCTCCTCAGAAAACTGTTTTGCCATCTTGCATTTCTTTTTCTTTGAGACAGTTTTGTCCACTACCTCCTGCAGAGTGTTACAATCGTCTGTCCACAGTTCTTCATACTCTCTAACAGATCTAATCCACTGAATCTATTTGTCACCTCCACTGTATAATCATCAGTTCAGTTCAGCTCAGTTCAGTCACTCAGTCATGTCTGACTCTTTGCAACCCCATGAAGTGCATGCCAGGCCTCCCTGTCCATCACCAACTCCCAGAGTTCACCCAAACTCATGTCCATCAAGTTACTGATGCCATCCAGCCATCTCATCCTCTGTCGTCCCCTTCTCCTCCTGCCCCCAGTCGCTTCCAGTATCAGGGTCTTTTCCAGTGAGTCAACTCTTCGCATGAGGTGGCCAAAGTATTAGAGTTTCAGCTTCAGCATCAGTCCTTCCAATGAATACCCAGGACTGATCTCCTTTAGAATAGACTGGTTGGATCTCCTTGCAGTCCAAGGGACTCTCAAGAGTCTTCTCCAACATCACTATTCAAAAACATCAATTCTTCAGTGCTCAGCTTTCTTCACCATCCAACTTTCACATCCATACATGACCACTGTAAAAATCATAGCCTTGACTATAATCATAAGGGATTTGAAATCCTTTGAGGTAGGGCTCATCTGTATGACAACTGAGAACTTCTGATGTACAAGTTGGGTTTAGAAAAGGCAGAGGAATGAGAGATCAAATTGCCTGTATTTATTGGATCATAGAGAAAGCAAGGTATTTGAGAAAAACATCTACTTCAGCTTCATTGGCCACACTAAAACCTTTGACTCTGTGGATCACATAATTCTATGGAAAATTCTTAAAGAGTGGGAAATACCAGACCACATCACCTGTATCCTGAGAAACCTGTGTCTGGGTTCAATAAGCAACAGTTAGAACAGGACATGGAACAATGACTCATTTAATATTTTGAAAGGAGTAGGTCAAGGCTGTATCTTGTCATCCTGATTATTTAACTTTTTTGGAGAGTATGTCATGCAAAATATTAGGCTGAATGAATCACAAGCTGAAATCAAGATTGCCAAGAGAAATAACAACCTCAGATGTGCAGATGATACCACCCTAAATGGCAGAAAGTAAAGAAGAACTAGAGAACCTCTTGATGTGGGTGAAAGAGGAAGGTAACAATGCTGGCTTAAAACCCAGCATTCAAAAAATGAAGATCATGGCATCCATCCCATCACTTCATGTCAAATAGAAGGGGAAAATATGGAAGCTATGACAGATTTTATTTTTTGGGCTCCAAGATCACTGTGGACAGTGACTGCAGCCATAAAATTATAAGAGGCTTGCTCCTTAGAAGGACAGCTTTGACAAAACTAGCATGCATGTGTATGTGCTCAGTTATGTCCAACTCCCTGCAACCCCATGGGCTGTAGCCTTCCAGGCTCCTCTCTCTTAGACAGCATAACAAAAAACAGAGTCATTACTTTACCAACAAAAGTGCACAAACTCAAAGCTATAGTTTTTCTGGTAGTCACATATTGATGTGAGAGTTGGACCATAAAGAAGCCTGAGTGCTGAAAAATTGATACTTTGGAATTGTGGTGCTAGAGAAGACCTTTGAGAGTATCTTGCACTGAAAAGNATCTATAGTTTTTCTAGTAGTCACATATTGATGTGAGAGTTGGACCATAAAGAAGCCTGAGTGCTTAAAAATTGATACTTCGGAATTGTGGTGCTAGAGAAGACCTTTGAGAGTATCTTGGACTGAAAAGAGATCAAACCAGTCAATCCTAAAGGAAATCAACCCTGAATATTCATCAGAAGGACTGATGCTGAAGTTGAAGCTCCAATACTTTGGCCACCTGATGAGAAGGGCCAACTCAATGGAAAAGACCCTGATTCTAGGAAAGACTGAAGGCAAAAGCAAAAGGGAGCAGCAGAGGATGAGATAGTTAGATAGCATCACCAACTCAATAGACATGAATCTGAGCAAACTCCAGGAGTTAGTGAAGAACAGGAAAGCCTGGTGAGCTGCAGGCAGGGGGTCAGAAGATTTGAATATGACTTAGTGACTGAACAACAACAACATAGCTAGGAGAAACAAACATATATCATGCCTACAGAAAAAAATTGATTTATTAATCCATATTTAATAAGTAGATAAGTTCATATAGCAGTTCACCTAGCTTCCATGTTAAAAAAAAAAAAAAATTGCAAGGAGCGGAACAATGCTTAAAAGTAGTCCAAAGAGTTTAAGGTTCAAAAAAGCATAATTGTTTGCCACTCACCAGGAAACTGTTGCATCCTCTTTCACTTACTAAAGATATTTTATATTCACATTTTCATATCTTGCCCCAGAAATCAAGTTTAAACGCTGGTTTAAGCATGTAAAACATATTATCTAATTGATGGAGGTTACAATTACCAAGAGGAAAAGGATGATCAATTAAATAAATACAATGCATTGTGATATCACTTCAGTCACTCAGTCGTGTCTGACTCTTTGCAACCCCATGGACTGCAGCACACCAGGCTTCCCTCTCCATCACCAACTCCCAGAGCTTACTCAAACTCATGTCCATCTAGTCAGTGATGCCCTTCAACCATCTCATCCTCTGTCGTCCCCTTCTCCTCCTGCCTTCACTCTTTCCCAGTATCAGAGTCTTTTCCAATTGTGACATAGTTAAGCATAAAAAATAGTAAGGAAATTAATGGAGTACAAGTGAATTGGCTACATAAGAACCTTTCCTTTAGTTGCCATTTGGACTGTATTCTTGAAATATCCATAGAAATTCACCAGGAAATGAGAGAGGGATGAACATGGGAAAATCTTTTAAGTAGACAGTCTTTTTCTATGTTTAGGAAAAGGTACCTATAGTTTCAAAACAGATTTAAAGGATGAAATTCAGTAGGCATAAAGAAATGAAGACTAATTAATGTCATTACATTTGTTCCATTGTAGTTGACTAAATGTATGTGAACATTAAATTCATTAATACATGAATGTTCTTAGACCAGTGATTAGCACCCAGTGTTATATAAGTATCAATGCTATCATTATTAGTATTCTTATGAGTAGTAGATTTCTAGTTTTTGGTTCCTAATCTTAAAGAATGATCAAAGTGATTATTTAAAAAGCTACTCAAATTTTAACATAACTTGTTCACATTGTCTTGTCTTCCTATTTTTTGAAAGCACCAAAGAATATAGTATTTCTCCATAAAAAATGAAAAATCTT
>SJYW01031675.1:41418-61799 GCA_006410735.1 Raphicerus campestris | reverse complement strand
GGCCAAAGTATTAGAGTTTCAGCTTCAGCATCAGTCCTTCCAATGAATACCCAGGACTGATCACCTTTAGAATAGATTGGTTGGATCTCCTTGCAGTCCAAGGGACTCTCAAGAGTCTTCTCCAACATCACTATTCAAAAACATCAATTCTTCAGTGCTCAGCTTTCTTCACCATCCAACTTTCACATCCATACATGACCACTGTAAAAATCATAGCCTTGACTATAATCATAAGGGATTTGAAATCCTCTGAGGTAGGGCTCATCTGTATGACAACTGAGAACTTCTGATGTACAAGTTGGGTTTAGAAAAGGCAGAGGAATGAGAGATCAAATTGCCTGTATTTATTGGATCATAGAGAAAGCAAGGTATTTGAGAAAAACATCTACTTCAGCTTCATTGGCCACACTAAAACCTTTGACTCTGTGGATCACATAATTCTATGGAAAATTCTTAAAGAGTGGGAAATACCAGACCACATCACCTGTATCCTGAGAAACCTGTGTCTGGGTTCAATAAGCAACAGTTAGAACAGGACATGGAACAATGACTCATTTAATATTTTGAAAGGAGTAGGTCAAGGCTGTATCTTGTCATCCTGATTATTTAACTTTTTTGGAGAGTATGTCATGCAAAATATTAGGCTGAATGAATCACAAGCTGAAATCAAGATTGCCAAGAGAAATAACAACCTCAGATGTGCAGATGATACCACCCTAAATGGCAGAAAGTAAAGAAGAACTAGAGAACCTCTTGATGTGGGTGAAAGAGGAAGGTAACAATGCTGGCTTAAAACCCAGCATTCAAAAAATGAAGATCACGGCATCCATCCCATCACTTCATGTCAAATAGAAGGGGAAAATATGGAAGCTATGACAGATTTTATTTTTTGGGCTCCAAGATCACTGTGGACAGTGACTGCAGCCATAAAATTATAAGAGGCTTGCTCCTTAGAAGGACAGCTTTGACAAAACTAGCATGCATGTGTATGTGCTCAGTTATGTCCAACTCCCTGCAACCCCATGGGCTGTAGCCTTCCAGGCTCCTCTCTCTTAGACAGCATAACAAAAAACAGAGTCATTACTTTACCAACAAAAGTGCACAAACTCAAAGCTATAGTTTTTCTGGTAGTCACATATTGATGTGAGAGTTGGACCATAAAGAAGCCTGAGTGCTGAAAAATTGATACTTTGGAATTGTGGTGCTAGAGAAGACCTTTGAGAGTATCTTGCACTGAAAAGAGATCAAACCAGTCAATCCTAAAGGAAATCAACCCTGAATATTCATCAGAAGGACTGATGCTGAAGTTGAAGCTCCAATACTTTGGCCACCTGATGAAAAGGGCCAACTCAATGGAAAAGACCCTGATTCTAGGAAAGACTGAAGGCAAAAGCAAAAGGGAGCAGCAGAGGATGAGATAGTTAGATAGCATCACCAACTCAATAGACATGAATCTGAGCAAACTCCAGGAGTTAGTGAAGAACAGGAAAGCCTGGTGAGCTGCAGGCAGGGGGTCAGAAGATTTGAATATGACTTAGTGACTGAACAACAACAACATAGCTAGGAGAAACAAACATATATCATGCCTACAGAAAAAAATTGATTTATTAATCCATATTTAATAAGTAGATAAGTTCATATAGCAGTTCACCTAGCTTCCATGTTAAAAAAAAAAAAAAATTGCAAGGAGCGGAACAATGCTTAAAAGTAGTCCAAAGAGTTTAAGGTTCAAAAAAGCATAATTGTTTGCCACTCACCAGGAAACTGTTGCATCCTCTTTCACTTACTAAAGATATTTTATATTCACATTTTCATATCTTGCCCCAGAAATCAAGTTTAAACGCTGGTTTAAGCATGTAAAACATATTATCTAATTGATGGAGGTTACAATTACCAAGAGGAAAAGGATGATCAATTAAATAAATACAATGCATTGTGATATCACTTCAGTCACTCAGTCGTGTCTGACTCTTTGCAACCCCATGGACTGCAGCACACCAGGCTTCCCTCTCCATCACCAACTCCCAGAGCTTACTCAAACTCATGTCCATCTAGTCAGTGATGCCCTTCAACCATCTCATCCTCTGTCGTCCCCTTCTCCTCCTGCCTTCACTCTTTCCCAGTATCAGAGTCTTTTCCAATTGTGACATAGTTAAGCATAAAAAATAGTAAGGAAATTAATGGAGTACAAGTGAATTGGCTACATAAGAACCTTTCCTTTAGTTGCCATTTGGACTGTATTCTTGAAATATCCATAGAAATTCACCAGGAAATGAGAGAGGGATGAACATGGGAAAATCTTTTAAGTAGACAGTCTTTTTCTATGTTTAGGAAAAGGTACCTATAGTTTCAAAACAGATTTAAAGGATGAAATTCAGTAGGCATAAAGAAATGAAGACTAATTAATGTCATTACATTTGTTCCATTGTAGTTGACTAAATGTATGTGAACATTAAATTCATTAATACATGAATGTTCTTAGACCAGTGATTAGCACCCAGTGTTATATAAGTATCAATGCTATCATTATTAGTATTCTTATGAGTAGTAGATTTCTAGTTTTTGGTTCCTAATCTTAAAGAATGATCAAAGTGATTATTTAAAAAGCTACTCAAATTTTAACATAACTTGTTCACATTGTCTTGTCTTCCTATTTTTTGAAAGCACCAAAGAATATAGTATTTCTCCATAAAAAATGAAAAATCTTCCCATTTATTTAAATTTCTACTGCATAAATTCCATATAATGCTTTAACATTTCAGTTTTAAGTATGTTAAAACTGAATAAGCCATTTGAATATCATCTAGCAGTGAATATTGGATCAGTTTCAAAATTCTATTTGAATGCCACATGAGGAAGGGTAGTGAGAACAGATATTAAATATTCAATTAAAAAGATTATGGAAGATAACCCTAATATAGATGACAAAGGTATGATCAACACTCTCCCAGGAGATGCCTTTGACTTCCCTGCATTACTGCAGTCCACAGAAGAAAATGTTACTATGTTATTCTGAGCTTCACGTCATACACAAATGTACATAGTTTCCAGTTACATTAACATAGGTTAAAGGGCAGTTTGATCACATGCTGCAAAGTTTTTTAAAAAAAAACTTAAATCAGATTCCTAAGGAACTGAGCTTGTGGTTTTGTGTGTGTGTATTTTTTTTTTTTAATCTTAATCTCTTGTCAGCATGTTTTTACAGGAATTTTCCCAGACCATTAGTTTTATGGGTCATTGCCAAGTAGCATATTCCATCTTTTTACCATCTGGGACTATCTGAAGACAAGACAAGCGCAGGCTTACAGAATGAATTTGAATCCACATATATAATTTATGGTGCCTGAAAAGACTCTTGAGAGTCCCTTAGACTGCAAGGTGATCAAACCAGTCAATCCCAAAGGAGATCAACCTGGAATATTCATTGGAAGGATTAATGCTGAAGCTGAAGCTCCAATACATTAGCCATCTGATGTGAAGAGCTGATTCACTGGAAAAGACTGTATTGCTAGGAAAGACTGAAGGCAAAAGGAGAAGGGGGCAGCCCAGGATGAGATATTCAAATAACATCACTGACTCAATGGACATGAATCTGGGCAAACTTCAGAAGATTATGGAGGACAGAGGAGACTGGTGTGCTGCAGTCCGTGGGGTCACAGAGAGTTGGACGTGACTTAGTGACTGAACAACAGCAATATAATACATATATTCAAAGAGGGGTCACACTTTGAGAATTCCTGGGATGATTTTCCACAGAATTTGACATTCTGGATGAGCTCCTCCTTCATTTAAGATCAGTAATATTAAAGCAATCTCAGACACCCAGAATTTTCCGGCCAGGCCTTCTGTCAATTTCAAACCTGCCATGAGGTATTTTTAATGGCATTTACTGTTCGCTTTTCCCTCAGTGCTTACACATCGCATTTGCCAACTAAGATGACAAAGCTGAAACAGAAAGGCAGAATAAACTTCTTACCAAATGCCTTATTTTCACAATTTCTGTTGCTCATTATCTGGCTCTTTCAGTCTCACTCCTGGTTTCTACTCCTTATCCATAGTTTTCATATCCACCTCTACTTTGGCCTTCCAAAAGCCAGTTTTCTTCTAAGATATCTAAATCCATCCAAATTCATTGCTTTTTATATTATAGAGAATACCCACTCACTGATTTCAATGAAATTGAAGGAATTTATTTTTAGTTACTGTTGGTCAATATTTTCCCTAATTATACATACTGAGGTCTATAACTCTTTATTGTTAATTCTAGACTCTTCGGAAATCTTCTGTCTCCAACTGAGCCGCATTTCTCTTCATTTATTTCTGGCTGTGCCAGATCTTCATTACTGTGCAAGTGCTTCCTCTGGCTGTGGTGAGTGGGGACTACTCTCTAGTTGAGGTGGTGGGTTTCTCACTGCAGTGGCTTCTCTTGTTACACAGCAGGAGCTCCAAGATGCATGGGCTTCAGTAGTTGGCTCCTGGGCACTACAGCACAAGCCCAGCTGTTGTGGTGCATGAGTGTAGCTGCTCTGCCGCATGTGAGAACTGCCTGGGTCAGGGATCAAACCTGTGTTTCCTGCACTGACAGGCAGATTCTTCACCACTGACCCACCAGGGGAGCTCTAAATTGCTTTTAGATATTAGAAAATATAGTCAAAAATATCTTGCCAGACAAATGGTTGAAACAGATTGATAAATTAGTTGATCATTATTCCATTCAGTTCAGTACAGTCGCTCAGTCGTATCCAACTCTTTGCGACTGCAGGAACTGCAGCACACCAGGCTTCCCTGTCCATCACCAACTCCCAGAGTTCACCCAATCTCATGTCACTCGAGTTGCTGATGCCATCCAGCCACCTCATCCTCTGTCGTCCCCTTCTCCTCCTGCCCCCAATCCCTCCCAGCATCAGTGTCATTTCCAATGAGTCAACTCTTTGCATGAGGTGGCCAAAGTGCTGGAGTTTCAGCTTTAGCATTAGTCCTTCCAAAGAACACCCAGGACTGATCTCCTTCAGAATGGACTGGTTGGATCTCCATGCAGTCCAAGAGATTCACAAGAGTCTTCTCCAATGTCACAATTCAAAAGCATCAATTCTTCAGCACTCAGCTTTCTTCACAGTCCAAATCTCACATCCATACATGACCACTGCTAAAACCATGCCCTTGAATAGATGGACCTTTGTTGGAAAAGTAATGTCCCTGCTTTTGAATATGCTATCTAGGTTGCTTATAACTTTCCTTCCAAGAAGTAAGTGGGTTTTTTTTTTTTTAATTTCATGGCTGCAATCATCATCTGCAGATATTTTGGAGCCTTAAAAAATAAAGTCAGCCACTGTTTCCACTGTTTCTCCATCTATTTCCCATGAAGTGATGGGACCAGATGCCATGATCTTCGTTTTCTGAATGTTGAGCTTTAAGCCAACTTTTTCACTCTCCTCTTTCACTTTCATCAAGAGACTCTTTAGGTCCTCTTCACTTTCTACTATAAGGGTGGTGTCATCTGCATATCTGAAGTGATTGATATTTCTCCCAGCAATCTTAATTCCAGCTTGTGCTTCCTCCAGCCCAACGTTTCTCATGATGTACTCTGCATATAAGTTAAATAAGCAGGGTGACAATATACAGCCTTGAATTACTCCTTTTCCTATTTGGAACCAGTCTGTTGTTCCATGTCCAGTTCTAACTGTTGTTTCCTGACCCGCATATAGGTTTCTCAAGAGGCAGGTCAGGTGGTCTGGTATTCCCATCTCTTTAATAATTTTCCACAGTTTATTGTAATACACACAGTCAAATGTTTTGACAGAGTCAATAAAACAGCAGTTGATGTTTTTATGGAACTCTCTTGATTTTTCCATGATCCAGCAGATGCTGGCAATGTGATCTCTGGTTCCTCTGCCTTTTCTAAAACCAGATTGAACAACTGGAAGTTCACGGTTCATGTATTGCTAAAACCTGACTTGGAGAATTTTGAGCATTACTTTAATAGTGTGTGAAATGAGTGCAGTTGTGTGGTAGTTTGAGCATTCTTTGGCATTGCCTTTCTTTGAGATTGAAATGAAAACTGACCTTTTCCAGTCCTGTAGTCACTGCTGAGTTTTTCCAAATTTGCTGGCATATTGAGTGCAGCACTTTCACAGCATCATCTTTCAAGATTTGAAATAGCTCAACTGGAATTCCATCACCTCTGCTAGCTTTGTTCATAGTGATGCTTTCTAAGGCCCACATGATGTCCCATTCCAGAATGTCTGGCTCTAGGTGAGTGATCACACCATCGTGGTTATCCTGGTCATGAAGAACTTTTTTGTACAGTTCTTCCATGTATTCTTGCCACCTCTTAATATCTTCTGCTTCTGTTAGTCCATACCATTCATTTTTGTCCTTTATGAAGCCCATATTTGCATGAAATATTCCCTTGGTATTTATAATTTTAGAACTAAAACCCCCAAAAGATGTCCTTTTCATTATGGGGGACTGGAATGCAAAAGTAGGAAGTCAAGAAACACCTGTGGTAACAGGCAAATTTGGCCTTGGAATACAGAATGAAGCAGGGCAAAGGCTAATAGAGTTTTGCCAAGAGAATGCACTGGTGATAGCAATCACCTCTTCCAACAACACAGGAAAAGACTCTATGGACATCACCAGATGGTCAAAACCAAAATCAGAAGATTATATTCTTTGCAGCCAAAGACAGAGAGGCTTTATACAGTCAGCAAAAACAAGACTGGGAGCTGACTATAGCTCAGATCATGAACTCCTTATCAAAGAAAAGTAGGGAAAGCCACTAGACCATTCAGGTGTGACCTAAATAAAATCCCTTATGATTATACAGTGGAAGTGAGAAATAGATTTAAGGGACTAGATGTGATAGATAGAGTGCCTAAATAACTATGGATGGAGATTCGTTATGTTGTACAGGAGACAGGGATCAAGACCATCCCCATGGAAACGAAATTCAAGAAAGCAAACTGGCTGAATGAGGAGGACTTACAAATAGCTGTGGAAAGAAGAGAAGGGAAAAGCAAAGGAGAAAAGGAAAGATATAAGCATCTGAATGCAGAGTTCCAAAGAATAGCAAGGAGAGATAAGAAAGCCTTCCTCAATGATCAATACAAAGAAATAGAGGCAAACAACAGAATGGGGAAGACTAGAGATCTCGTCAAGAAAATTAGAGATACCAAGGGAACATTTCGTGCAAAGATGATCATTATTACTACAACTCAAAAGTTTTAGAAATATCTTTTGGATAAAAATCCTCATACACACTATTCTCTGAGGAGAAATTAAGATTCTAATGCAAAAGAAAAGCACACAAAATAAGATAATTACTATAAAAGAGGCTTAAATGTTCTGAAAATGTTGTCTCCTTGAAAAATACGGTTTAGTTCAGTTCAGTCACTCAGTCATGTCTGACTCTTTGTGACCCCATGGACTGCAGCACTTCAGGCCTACCTGTCCATCAACATCTCTCAGAGTTTATCCAAATGCATGTCCATTGAGTCAATGATGTCATTCAACCATCTCATCCTCTCATCCTCCCTTCTCCTCCCGCCTTCAACTTTAAAAAAAAAAAAACTTTATTTTACTTTATAACACTGTATTGGTTTTGCAATACATCAACATGAATCTTCCACAGGTGAACATGTGTTCCCAATCCTGAGCCCCCCTCCCACCTTCCTCCCCATAACATCTCTCTGGGTCATCTCAGTGCACCAGCCCCAAGCATCCTGTATCCTGCATCAAACTTAGACTGGCGATTCATTGCTTATATGATATTATACATGTTTCAATGCCTTTCTCCCACATCATCCCACTCTCTCCCTTTCCCACAGAGCCCAAAAGACTGTTCTATACATCTGTCTCTTTTGATGTCCCACAATCTTTTCCAGCATCAGAATCTTTTCAAATGAGTCAGCTCTTTGCATCAGGAGGCCATAGTATTGCAGTTTAAGCTTTAACATCAGTCCTTCCAATGAACACACGGGCCTGATCTCCTTTAGGATGGACTGGTTGGGTCTCCTTGCAGCCCAAGGAATTTCAAGAGTTTTCTCCAACACCACAGTTGAAAAACATCAATTCTTCAGTGCTCAGTTTTCTTTATATTCCAGCTCTCACATCCTTACATGACTACTGGAAAGACCATAGCTTTGACTAGATGGACCTTTGTTGGAAAAATAATGCTTCTGCTTTATAATATGCTATCTAAATTGGCCATAACTTCCTTCCAAGGAGTAAGTGTCTTCTTTTAATTTCGTGGCTGAAATCACCATCTGCAGTGATTCTGGAAAATCACCAGAAAAATAGCCATTCACTATTTCTACTGTTTCCCCATCTATTTGCCCTGAAGTGATGGAACCAGATGCCATTATCTTAGTTTTCTTAATGTTGAGCCTTAAGTCAACTTTTTCACTCTCCTCTTTCACTTTCATCAAGAAGCTCTTTAATTCTTCACTTTCTGCCATCAGGGTGGTGTCATCTGCATATCTGAGGTTATTGATATTTCTCCTGGCAATCTTGATTCTAGCTTGTGCTTCTTCCAGCCCAGTGTTTCTCATGATGTACTTTCTAAAATACACATTGTAAACATGGTTTACTATATAACAGACCACCTTAGTTTGCCTTAAAATATCAAACTGGGATTTCATGATTATTTCTTTCAATTATAAAAGCAAAATAGTTCATGAATCATTTAATGTCACAGAATTAGAAACTACACAGTGTTTCATGTCTCAAATCCTTTTTAAAAATCTTTATTCTTTGTTGTTCTCTGACAACAATCATTGTAGGCAGTGACCATGATCTGAACCCCACAGGATGGCAATAGATATTCTAAATACTTTATATCCGTTTTTTTTTTTTTTTTGCAATAAGCCTGAATATTAGTGAGTCTCAGGTGACTCCATTTCTCTCTCATCAGAAAGATTATCTTCCAAACCACTTAAGCATGACTTTGTATGANTACAAAGAAATAGAGGCAAACAACAGAATGGGGAAGACTAGAGATCTCGTCAAGAAAATTAGAGATACCAAGGGAACATTTCGTGCAAAGATGATCATTATTACTACAACTCAAAAGTTTTAGAAATATCTTTTGGATAAAAATCCTCATACACACTATTCTCTGAGGAGAAATTAAGATTCTAATGCAAAAGAAAAGCACACAAAATAAGATAATTACTATAAAAGAGGCTTAAATGTTCTGAAAATGTTGTCTCCTTGAAAAATACGGTTTAGTTCAGTTCAGTCACTCAGTCATGTCTGACTCTTTGTGACCCCATGGACTGCAGCACTTCAGGCCTACCTGTCCATCAACATCTCTCAGAGTTTATCCAAATGCATGTCCATTGAGTCAATGATGTCATTCAACCATCTCATCCTCTCATCCTCCCTTCTCCTCCCGCCTTCAACTTTAAAAAAAAAAAAACTTTATTTTACTTTATAACACTGTATTGGTTTTGCAATACATCAACATGAATCTTCCACAGGTGAACATGTGTTCCCAATCCTGAGCCCCCCTCCCACCTTCCTCCCCATAACATCTCTCTGGGTCATCTCAGTGCACCAGCCCCAAGCATCCTGTATCCTGCATCAAACTTAGACTGGCGATTCATTGCTTATATGATATTATACATGTTTCAATGCCTTTCTCCCACATCATCCCACTCTCTCCCTTTCCCACAGAGCCCAAAAGACTGTTCTATACATCTGTCTCTTTTGATGTCCCACAATCTTTTCCAGCATCAGAATCTTTTCAAATGAGTCAGCTCTTTGCATCAGGAGGCCATAGTATTGCAGTTTAAGCTTTAACATCAGTCCTTCCAATGAACACACGGGCCTGATCTCCTTTAGGATGGACTGGTTGGGTCTCCTTGCAGCCCAAGGAATTTCAAGAGTTTTCTCCAACACCACAGTTGAAAAACATCAATTCTTCAGTGCTCAGTTTTCTTTATATTCCAGCTCTCACATCCTTACATGACTACTGGAAAGACCATAGCTTTGACTAGATGGACCTTTGTTGGAAAAATAATGCTTCTGCTTTATAATATGCTATCTAAATTGGCCATAACTTCCTTCCAAGGAGTAAGTGTCTTCTTTTAATTTCGTGGCTGAAATCACCATCTGCAGTGATTCTGGAAAATCACCAGAAAAATAGCCATTCACTATTTCTACTGTTTCCCCATCTATTTGCCCTGAAGTGATGGAACCAGATGCCATTATCTTAGTTTTCTTAATGTTGAGCCTTAAGTCAACTTTTTCACTCTCCTCTTTCACTTTCATCAAGAAGCTCTTTAATTCTTCACTTTCTGCCATCAGGGTGGTGTCATCTGCATATCTGAGGTTATTGATATTTCTCCTGGCAATCTTGATTCTAGCTTGTGCTTCTTCCAGCCCAGTGTTTCTCATGATGTACTTTCTAAAATACACATTGTAAACATGGTTTACTATATAACAGACCACCTTAGTTTGCCTTAAAATATCAAACTGGGATTTCATGATTATTTCTTTCAATTATAAAAGCAAAATAGTTCATGAATCATTTAATGTCACAGAATTAGAAACTACACAGTGTTTCATGTCTCAAATCCTTTTTAAAAATCTTTATTCTTTGTTGTTCTCTGACAACAATCATTGTAGGCAGTGACCATGATCTGAACCCCACAGGATGGCAATAGATATTCTAAATACTTTATATCCGTTTTTTTTTTTTTTTGCAATAAGCCTGAATATTAGTGAGTCTCAGGTGACTCCATTTCTCTCTCATCAGAAAGATTATCTTCCAAACCACTTAAGCATGACTTTGTATGATCAACAGGAAGACACTCTTTTGCTCAGAATGTGATGAACTGTTTATAGAAATAACCAAGAAATCATACTCACTTTTCCCCTACAAATGGAAAAACAGATATTTTGTCAGTGTAAACATTTTCCTTCTTTTTTTATAATAAGGTAAATATTTGTCTTTTGATAATCAGTCTTAACAACTCTAAAAATCCTAAGTATATCTTCGGACATATATTATATATATAGCTGCTGACTGAACAGCATTATAAAGTTACAGGAACCATTATTAACTTAAGACAATTATGTCCAATTTTCCCTCTATTTTCCCACATTTCTAGCAGAATTTTTATCTTTCCATTGAAGCACTGCATTACTGATGATTATATAATTTATGAAAAGAACAAAATCTTCTGTTGATGGAACACTGTAATTAATAGGGAGTTAAACATCAAAGTTTTACTCTGATAACAACATAGGATCTTTTGTTGTGGTATATTTGCATTTCCAAATATGTTGTCACTATTTATAATTTATGAGCCAAGTAAAGTTACAATTTAACACTAAACTAACTCTAAAGGCTGTGTGTGTGTACAACTCAGTCATGTCTGACCCTTTTTCAATCTCATGGATGATAGCCCACTGGGCTCCTCTGTCTATAGGATTTTTCCAGGCAAGAATACTGGAGTGGGTTGCCATGTCCTTCTGCAGAGGATTTTCCCAATCCAGGGATCAAACTTGCATTTCTTACATCTCCTGCATTGGCAGGTGGATTCTTTATCACTGGCGCCACCTGGGAAGCAACTCTAAAGGCTACAAATATCTTATATACTCATAAAATGAGAAGACCATCTGACATGTTCCTAAGATCTTAAAAAAAAACTGCTGAGATACACTGAATATGAATTTTTCACTAAGAAAGGAGAGTGAATTCATCATTAAACTCTCGTTTCCAAAATCTAAATTGATTTTAACAAAAAAAGATGTAAAAGTTAAATATTTCTCTTTAATAGGATCCTTTCCTACATTATTAAAGTATTAAAAATAATTGTGCTTATTATTATAATAATACTGGAAGTCTAAGCACAATAAGTATCACTAGGTAAAAATTGCAATCTATGTTTATTTAACTGAATGAGATAGAAGACAATAATTCCATAATAATTTATATAATTTATTTGAAATATTTTATGTTCTCCATAATGCAATAACGGTGATTATTTTCCTTCTACCTAGAGCAATCTAATGCTCAGTAAGGAGTCCTTATATATGAGTGAGAATGAATTTTGATCATAGCAGTGTTAGAAACGCAAGAGATCTTAAACACTATTTTATCTGAACCCTTCATTTTGCTCCTTAGAAAGCTGAGATCAAGTGGCTTTGTCCAAGTGAAAACAGTGTTCAAACAAGCCCTTGAGGACTCGGTGTCAAGGATATCAACACTGGGTCATAGCTCATATCCTCTAAAATTCTTTCAAAAGAGAAGAATTTGGGATCAAGATGCAGGGAAATTTTAAAAAAAAGTATAAGTAATTGGTCATCAAAAACTATGAGTTTCAATATAGTAATTGGACTCATAAATGGACTCATATCATAGTCCATTTATAGCTCATATACCCTAAAATTCTTTCAAAAGAGAGAATACAGAGAAACTTAAGAAAACAGTACTAGCAATTGGTCATCAAAAACTATAATTTTCAATGTAGCAATTGATCTCTTATCATAGTTCATGTAAAGCTCATATTCTCTGAAATGCTTTCCAAATAGAAGAGCTTGGGATGAGAATGCAAGGAAATTAAAAAAAAGAAAAATGGTACAACCAATTGGTCATCAAAAGCTATGCATTTCAGTTCAGCAATTGCTCTTGTTTCATAGTCTATGCATCAGTCAGGATTTCATCTTCTACCACAGAAAGTCTTTCTCCCTTTCTCTCTCTGTATATTTGTAGGATAGATATTGCCAAAACCTTTTTTTTTTTTAAATTGTCTCTGGACTACTCTTTTCCTGGACCTTTCACTAGTGATATCAGACTCTTTTTGGAGCTATTTTTTTGTATATGCCTATTGATGGGCCTAGGTTGTAAATTTCTTCAGGACCCTGTCCAAAATACATCATAAAACCAAAACTAACTGGGTTTTGATTTTCAAGTTGTTAGGTAGTTAGAATAGGAAAAAGGAGCCCAAATGGCTATGGCTAAAAGATGAAGAAACAGAAAAGCCTGTGAAAATGGCACAAATAAATATAATAAAATATATTTTGTTTTATTGAACAAAAATAAATCCATGAGCTAGAATGAGAACTTCAGGTGAAACAAACACTCCCCCTTCCTGGCCAGCCCAGTTTGCATAGGGCAGGCTCAAGGGGGAGAGGACAAAAAAGTATAAAATTAGGAAGCCAAGACTGATTAAGGCCTCTCCTTTTTGGATCAGCCTGCCCTCACACCTTGAGTGTGTACTACACTTTTTTTTTGCCAAATAAATCCGAGCTGTAAGCGAGCTGTGACACTGGTCCACTGTTTCAAATCTTTGCTGTAGTGAGACAGAACGGAGGAAATTACAAACTCCCTTGACATATCGATGAGGGTCTTGGTGGGCTATCTTTTTTTTTTTACCATCTTTTAGAGTCTTCCTATGTTTGTTTGATTATGTTCAAGTTTTTTATGTGAAACTGGGAGGACCTAGGAGGAAAAGGACTACTGTATCATATGAGAACAGGGAGTTAAGGATGACCTTTAAGTCTTACTGGTGTAGAAGGGCACCTTGTGAAGGTGCATAAGGAGTGATGTACTCTGAGAAGAATTTGTCCTTTCCAGTGAGTTTCCTGTATGGAAAGGCATTCCAAATATGAACAAAGGCTGGAAGGACTGAAAATGCAGAACTAAGGAGTGATAAGTAGTATGGCGAAATCTGTAGCACATACTGCAGGAATCCACCCATATCCACCCATAGACCTGTATCAATATGCAGGTCTATATATTGATGCCAGCAGAGGGAACTTCTGGAGATTTAACGCTAGAAGCAACCTTTAGCCAATGATGAACTCACTGCTGTTTAATTGCTAAGTCACATCCAATTCTTTTGTTACCCCATGGGCTATAGCTGGCCAGGCTCTGCTGTCCATGGGATTTTCCAGGCAAGAATACTGGAGTGGGTTGCCATTTCATTCTCCAGGGGATCTTCCCACCCCAGAGATCAAACCTGGGCCTCCTGCATTGACAGGCAGATTCTTTACCACTGAGCCATCTGGGAAGCCCAATGATGTAGTAGGAAATGACCTTAGCTTCCTCATTCACGGTTGGAATAACCGAGGCAAATTGTTTGCAGTGGTTTTAGAGAGAAGTCTAAAACTACTAAGTACGGATCTCATGTCCCACAGTATACAATGATTATTTGATTTAAAAACTTCATGTATCACCCAATTCCACTCCCAGCCTCACTTTTCATTCTAGAAGATTTGCAAATAGATGCCCTAACTCCATGATACCGGAAAAGCTCTATCTGCAAAACTTTTCCCAGTGAAATTCAATACTAGAACATCCATTATTCTCCTGCTCCATACACAGAAAATAATGACATGTATGAAAATTTTAAATTTCACTTACATATTTTACTTTGAAACATATTTTTCATCCTTGAAATACCTGAAGGAAACCTGGGGAGCTACAAAGGCATAACAGAATCCTAGGCTTGAATCTTATAATTAGTTGTTTTTGTTACAAAAGTTAAAGGATATTCAACTAATAGTAAGGTCATTTAGTACATTTCTGTATATTTCTACCCAGATTAAATTAAGTAACTCAGATCACCACTGTTTTATTAAAATGGCCTTTGGGTTTCTCTCTTTTCAAACATAAACACCAAATACTTAAAATGGTCTATGATGTAAGATTCCTGTGATGTAAGTCCCATGTTTATTGCTTGAATCAGAATTTAAATATTCTGTGGACCTTAATCCTTGATTGAATCTTTTACAATGTGATGTATAAAATATGGATTTAAAGACGAGCTGTATCACTTCAGGAGTCCATGATAATGTGCACACTAGTGTATCATTATAAGCCTCAGCTTCTTCTTTTTTTTTTTAAACTTTATTCAATAAACATTATTGGCAAAGCAAAATTTTTTTTTCTAACTGTGGTATAATTGACAGCTTCTCTGGTGGCTCAGAGGGTAAAGCGTCTGCCTGCAGTGCGGGAGACCTGGGTTCAATCCCTGCATCAGGAAGATCCCCTGGAGAAGGAAATGGCACCCCATCCCAGTACTCTTGCCTGGAAAATTCCATGGACAGAGGAGCCTGGTAGGATATAGTCCATGGGGTCTCGAAGAGTTGGACAGGACTGAGTGACTTCACTTTCACTTTCAACATCATATTACTTGCAGGTGTTCAACATAATGAGTCAATATTAGTATATATTGAGACATGATCCTCATGATATATCTGTCACCATCCATAGTAACAATTTTTTTTCCTTGGGATAAGAGTTTTGAAGATCTACTCTCTTAGCAACTTTCATATATGTAATTCAATATTATTAACTATAGCCACCATCTCAGCTTCTTCATCTTTAAAGCAAGAATCTTTAAAGTAAGCTTTTCCTGCCTGCTTCAGAAAAGAGTTATAAAGAGGAAATGGGATAGCTTATATGAGCATATTTTCTAGAGTTCCCATAGAACTCATTCTTATAATANCATGATCCTCATGATATATCTGTCACCATCCATAGTAACAATTTTTTTTCCTTGGGATAAGAGTTTTGAAGATCTACTCTCTTAGCAACTTTCATATATGTAATTCAATATTATTAACTATAGCCACCATCTCAGCTTCTTCATCTTTAAAGCAAGAATCTTTAAAGTAAGCTTTTCCTGCCTGCTTCAGAAAAGAGTTATAAAGAGGAAATGGGATAGCTTATATGAGCATATTTTCTAGAGTTCCCATAGAACTCATTCTTATAATATCAATATTAAAATCACTATTAAGATAATATTCCCAAAGGTCAGCTAGAATATTTAAGTTATCCCTCAGGCTCACTGTTTTCTATCTCAATTCAATCTCAGCCTTTCAAAATGTTACTCAGAGCCTTCCAAAAAGCTCTATTTGTGAAACTGGTAGTTTGATTATGCTAACATACAAATCTAGAGTCTAAATGGTTTCACAGATTCATGAGCTATGATACCTTGATGTGGAATTCACGGAGTCAATAAAAACTGTCAAATAAACTCATATTTTATTTGTGTTCTTTATTGTCTAGGATACCAAGGAGCCTTATGGACTGACAGTTTCATTTATAATTTCAGAAAAATGTTATGTTTTAGGATATTTATATCTCTGGCCTTAGTCACAGCTGTGTTATCTCATGTGAAAACACATGAGAACACTTTATGATGGGTTAATCATTCAGGAAGATAAAAAAAACAAAAAGATATTTCCTGTATCCCCAAGTTATTGAGGTTCATTAAAAGGAACAAAGATTTGGGAATCAGACTGTCGGATTGAAATGCCTCTTCTGAGTGTTATGACTTATGTGACCTTTGGTCACAGAACTTTCAAACTCCCTAAAGTTCATTATTATTGCTTATAAAAATGAGATGATATAAACATGGTTGTAACTTTCTTGGTAGTGCTTGTGGCTTGCAGTACCTAAAGCACCATTAAATTACATGCTCTAGCTATTTCTTAAGTATGATTGAAATCTTTATATATTTCTTAATAATTGTGTGGACCATATCATTTGAATGAGCTGAAATTATATGTAAATATGTAAACACTGTAAAGGTACCTAATTAGTTCATACAGTGGCAAGTACTTACTGCTTATTTTTTCTATCAGAATTCCATGTCAGAAGTTTTGAAAATAATGCTATTCTCATTTTTCAAATGAGAAAACTGAAAATCAGAGATTAAGAAATCTGCCTAGGCGGTCCCTCTGAATGTACAAAAATATTCATTTATATCTGGAAATGTAAATATTTAGTATATTACATTCAGCAAAATTATTTTGAAAATCTCTAAGAGTTCTGATTACCTGCTTTTAAACAGACTTTCTCAAATTTTCTTAATGGTAATCAAACCTTTTATGACGGAAGAAACCTCAGAAACATACAATAAAAGACATTTAGGGGAAAAGGCATATTCTGTTATTTAGAACAAGTCTATAGTTTCAGTAGAGTGTGTTTCTAACTTACAAAATCTTCCTCCTTCAAAGAGGAAAACATGTTTTCTCAAAGTTAGAGATTCCACAATCCACAGTGTTAAAAGCAACTTTTGTATCGCCTGTCCAATTTAGAACTGATGACATGGAGATCCAGTTTTCAGCTTTGTGCCCACCTGAACACAATGGGAATCTGGATTCTTGTGATCTTCTTGGTGCTAAGATTTCCTTAAAAGTCCCATGATGACTGTGAAATTACAGAGATTCTGATAAAGAAAGTGCAGTCACCGAATTATATAATGCAAAGTCTTCCACTGCCATTGTGTTTATCTTTGTCTTATATTCCTTAAATATATTTTTAAGTTTTGGAGAGTTTCTTCTAAGCACATACCTATAATGAGTTGCAATATTAACAAACTCAATACACAGCAAGGAGAAACTTTATGTAATGCAATAATTTTCATGTTTTCCACTGAAAAACTTGTATTGGCATAAGACAGTGAATTCATAACTCCCCTGAGATCAAGTGCCTTAGCTAGAAGCAAACCAGATATAAGAAAAACATTCTTTGAAGTTTCTTTTTTCATATTAAAACTTCACATTATTTTTGCATTCTGTTCCATAGTATATCTTTGCTTATTTTAATATGAAAGTAATGTATTTTTCTAAAATTCTTCAAAGTTGATGCTCTAAGATTTACAATGTTTTCAGTCAATATAGTATAGATTCTGCAATAGGACTGCCAATATCATGCATACTAACTGTGACTTTGGGCGAATGGCTTAAACTTCTCGTCCTTAGCTTTCTCACCTGTTCTGTTCAGTCACTTGTTGTGCTCCACTCTTTGTAATCCCATGGACTGCAACACACCAGGTTTCCAACCCTTCAGCACCCAGCTATCAAACTCTCACATCCATATATGACTACTGGAAAAAACATAGCTTTGACTGGACAGAACTGCTGGCAAAGTAATGTCTCTATTTTTTAATAAGCGGTTTAGGTTTGTCATAGCTTTTCTTCCAAGGAGTAAGTGTCTGTTTATTGCCAAATTCAGGCTTAAATTGAGGAAAATTGGGAAAAACACTAAATCATTCAGGTATCAGTTCAATTCAGTTCAGTCACTCAGTCATGTTCGACTCTTTGCGACCCCAAGAATCGCAGCACGCCAAGCCTCCCTGTCCATCACCAACTCCCAGAGTTCACCCAGACTCACACCCATTGAGTGATGCCAGTGATGCCATTCAGCCATCTCATCCTCAGTCGTCCCCCTCTCCTCCTGCCCTCAATCCCTCCCAGCATCAAAGTCTTTTCCAATGAGTCAACTCTTCGCATGAGGTGGCCAAAGTACTGGAGTTTCAGCCTTAGCATCATTCCTTCTAAAGAAATCCCAGGGCTGATCGCCTTCAGAATGGACTGGTTGGATCTCCTTGCAGTACAAGGGACTCTCAAGAGTCTTCTCCAACACCACAGTTCAAAAAGTATCAGCTCGTCGGCACTCAGCCTTCTTCACAGTCCAACTCTCACATCCATACATGACCACAGGAAAAACCATAGCCTTGACTAGATGGACCTTAGTTGGCAAAGTAATGTCTCTGCTTTTGAATATGCTATCTAGGTTGGTCATAATTTTTCTTCCAAGGAGTAAGTGTCTTTTAATTTCATGGCTGCAACCACCATCTGCAGTGATTTTGGAGGCCCAAAAAATAAAGTCTGACACTGTTTCCACTGTTTCCCCATCTATTTCCCATCAAGTGATGGGACCAGGTGCCATGATATTCGTTTTCTGAATTTTGAGCTTAAGCCAACTTTTTTGCTTTCCTCTTTCATTTTCATCAAGAAGCTTTTGAGTTCCTCTTCACTTTCTGCCATAAGGGTGGTGTCATCTGCATATCTGAGGTTATTGATATTTCTCCCAGAAATCTTGCTTCCAGCTTGTGTTTCTTCCAGTCCAGCATTTCTCATGATGTATTCTGCATAGAAGTTAAATAAGCAGGGTGACAATATATAGCCTTGACATACTTCTTTTCCTATTTGGAACCAGTCTGTTGGTATAGCCTAAACCAAATCCCTTATGATTATGCAGGGAGAGTGACAAATAGATTCAAGGGATCAGATGAAAGACAGAGAGCCTGAATAACTCTGGATGGAGGTTCATGACATTGTACAGGAGGCAGTGATCCAGATCATCCCCGCGAAAAATAAATGCCAAAAGGCAAAATGGTTGTCTGAAGAGGCCTTATAAATAGCTGAGAAAAGAAGAGAAGCTAAAAGCAAGGGAGGAAAGGAAAGATATACCGATTTGAATGCAGAGTTATAAAGAATACCAAGGAGAGGTAAGAAAGCCTTCCTCAGTGATCAATGCAAAGAAATAGAAGGAAAAAATAGAATGGGAAAGACTAGAGATCTCTTCAAGAAAATTAGAGATACCAAGGGAACATTTCATGCAAAGTTGGATACAATAAAGAACAGAAATGGTATGGACCTAAAAGAAGCAGAAAATATTAACAAAAGGTGGCAAAAATACACAGAGGAACTGTACCAAAAAACATCTTCATGACCCAGATAACCACAATGGTGTGATCACTCACCTAGAGCCAGACATCCTGGAACATGAGGTCAAGTGGGCCTTAGAAAGCATCACTATCAACAAACTAGTGGAGGTGATGGAATTCCAGTTGAGCTATTTCAAATCCTAAAAGATGATGGGTTAAAGTGCTATACACCATATGCCAGCAAATTTGGAAAAGTCAGCAGGGGCCACAGGACTGGAAAAGGGCAGTGTTCATTCCAATCCTGAAGAAAGGCAATGCCAAAGAATGCTCAAACTACTGCACTATTGCACTCATCTCACATAATAGCAAAGTAATTCTCAAGATCCTCCAAGTCAAGCTTCAACAGTATATGAACTGTGAATTTGCAGATGTTCAAGCTGGATTTAGAAAAGGCAGGGGAACCAGAGATCAAATTGCCAACATCTTTTGGATCATTGAAAAAGCAAGAGAGTTCCAGAAAATCATCCACTTTTGCTTGATTGAATACGCCAAAGCCTTTGTGTGGATCACAACAAACTGTGGAAAAATCTGTATGCAGGTCAAGAAGCAACAGTTAGAACTGGACATGGAACAAATTGGTTCCAAATGGGGAAAGGGATACGTCAAAGCTGTATATTGTCACCCTTTTAACTTATATGCAGAGTACATCATAAGAAATGCTGGGGTGGATGAAGCACAAGCTGGCATCCAGATTGCAGGGAGAAATATCAATAACCTCAGATATGCAGATGACACCACCCTTATGGCAGAAAGTGAAGAAGAACTAAAAAGCCTCTTGATGAAAGTGAAACAGGAGAGTGAAAAAGTTGGCTTAAAGCTCAACATTCAGAAAACTAAGATCATGGCATCCGCTCCATCACTTCATAGCAAACAGATGGGGAAACAATGAAAACACTGACAGACTTT
>SJYW01031675.1:0-36034 GCA_006410735.1 Raphicerus campestris | reverse complement strand
GATGGATATGAGTTTGGGTAAACTCCAGGAGTTGGTGATGCACAGGGAGGCCTGACGTGCTGCGATTCATGGGGTCACAAAGAGTCAGACACGACTGAGCAAATGAACTGAACTGATAGATATTAAAATACTATACTTGAATCCCTAATTCAAGCCAATTAAAGGAATTTACTAATGAACACAGCTGTCTTCATTCAATGACTGTTATCATAGACAATAACCAAGAACACTGTGAGTATCTACAATAGAGAACCTATGTTTTTGAAATTTGCCTTCATTTTTTGGACACCCATGCTGAGTTCTTTAGAAAAATAAAAGGAAGAATTTATCTCATGAAATCTGAGTTAATGTTTTCAGTACTCAATTCTCAAAAAAATCTAAAAGTTTTTTTTGAAAAAGAGACCCTTTCCAAAGATAATACAATGGCCATAGTTGTTTAATCTGCAGTTTATTTCAGTTTTATGATACTTTGACCTTATGTAAAGTTTGACTAACTTCCTGGAATTATGTGGATGTCATACATGATCCTGAGTGGAATGAGCGTGATTAACACTGTGACTCAATGGTATATTTTCCATTGTTGTTATTGTTTAGTCACTAAGTCATGTCTGACTCTTTTGAGACCCCATGGATTTTAGCCTGACAGGTTCCTCTGTCCATGTGATTTCCCAGGCTGGGAATGGAGTGGTTTGCCATTTTCTTTTCCAGGGGATCATCGAGACCCAGAGATTGAGCCTGTGTCTCCTGCATTGGCAGACAGATTCTTTATGCCTGAGCCACCAGGAAAACCCATCTTTTTCCATTCAGTTCAGTTCAATTGCTCAGTCAAATCCGACCCTTTGTGACCCCCAGACTGCAGCCTGCCAGGCTTCCCTTTCCATCACTAAGACCCAGAGCTTGCTCAAACTCATGTCCATCGAGTTGATGATGCCATCCAACCATCTCATCTTCTGTCATCCACTTCTCCACCTATCTTCAGTCTTTCCCAGCATCGCATCAGGATCTTTTCAAATGACTCAGTTCTTCCTATCAGGTGGCCGAAGTATTGGCATCTCAGCTTCAGCATCAGTCCTTCCAATGAATATTCAGGAATTTTAGGATTGACTGGTTTGATCTCCTTGCAGCCCAAGGGATGCTAAAGAGTCTTTTCCAACACCACAGTTCAAAAGCATCAATTCTTCAGTGCTCAGCTTTCTTTATAGTCCAGCTCTCACACTCCATACATGACTAATGGAAAAAAGCACAGCTTTGACTATACAGACCTTTGTCATCAAAGTAATGTCTCTGCTTTTTAATATGCCATCTAGTTTGGTCATTGCTTTTCTTCCAAGGAGGGAGCCTTTTGTAATTTCATGGCTGCAGTCACAATGTGCAGTGATTTTGGAGCCCCCCAAAATAAAGTCAGCCACTCTTTCTCCTGTTTCTTCATCTATTTGCCGTGAAGTGATGGTACCAGATGCCATGATCCTAGTTTTTTGAATGTTGAGTTTTAAGCCACCTATTTCACTCTCTTTCATTTTCATCAAGAGGCTCTTTAGTTATTTGTTTTCTGCCATAACTTGGTGTCATCTACATATCTTAGGTTATTGGTATTTCTCCCGGCCATCTTGATTCCAGCTTGTGCTTTATCCAGCCCAGCATTTCTCATTATGTACTCTGAATTTAAGTTAAATAAGTAGGGTGACAATATGCAGGCTTGATATACTCCTTTCCACAGATAGAATCAGTCCTCTATTCCATGTTTGGTTCTATCTATTGCTTCTTGACCTGTATACAGATTTCTCAGGAGGCAGGTAAGGTGGTCTGTTATTTCCAGCTCTAAAAGAATTTTCCACAGTTGTTGTGATCCACAGAGTCAAAGCCTTTGGTGTAGTCAATAAAGCAGAAGTATATGTTTTTTCATTAACACCAAGTAATTTATAATCTGATATATTAGTATAAAACAAACACTGATAGATTCAACATTTGATTTAGAAAAGAAAGCAAGTTCTGAACCACAGTCTATTCCCCATCCTGGATTTATTTTCCTTCTTGAAAAAGAACAACTAAACTTAAAACAAGCAGAATTAAGGAAATATACAGGTTACAATATAAATTAATGAAACAGGAAACAGGAAAACGGCAAAGAAAATCAAGAAAAAAATCTAGTTTTTTGAAATAATCAAATAGTTATGGAAATGTTATACTCAGATTCACCCAGTGTGACGAGAAAAGGCTCAAGTTACTAGAATGAAAGGGACAATAAAATGGTCTAAGAAAACAGTTGTAAAAATAGATATTGAAGTGGATTATTCTTTCAAGGCTAAAGATGAGGACATAAGCATTGGTAGAATGGGGAACATAGACATGATAAAGTATTGCCAGCATATGGCGATCCACTTAATAAGCCTTTTACCTTGCAAATTTAGAAGGTATGCCATTTGAAGAGAATGTGTAATCTGGTGCGGTGTATCAGGCATTTTGGAAATATTTGGGAGTTAATAACTATAAAGACATTGCTAGGCTAAATTGAGGCTTTATATGAAGAAAATAGACAAAAAAGGTAATTGCCATTTGAAGGCTCACTCAGAAAAATCAAAAGACCTTGTTAATAGCAGACACATAAGTCTTACCTCCTGGAGGAGAAAGACACCGAAAACTGAGTACTAATCCCAAAACTTAATTGTCAGAGCAGTTAAGCTCCAAGGTATGTTAAACCTTAAAACAAAGGAAATGTGCTGTACTGAGGTCAAAAATCTGGATTAGAGAAGAGGAATCTGACAAAGAGGATGAAGGTATCTGAATTGATGGATCTTGGAGTCCTTGAACTACAGAAATTGCCAGCTCATCCCCATAAAATGCTGACATTCCTCCTTGCTTAGAGATAATGCACATAAAACATACTCTGTCCATCTCAGGTTCTTTCCTCAGCATGCCTCCTGGAAAAAAGGCTTTTAATGAAGGCTAAGTCAAGACATTAGTTGAAGATATGCTGAACCTACTAAGAGAGTGAATTGTTATATCACAACACAAGAGGTGCAAGATCTAGCTAGCATATCCTGGGCAGAGCTGGAGGAGTATGTGTGGAATTGACAGTGCTTAATAAGGTAAGTTGGAAATAAAATTGTTTAAAGAGAAGCTTATTGATTTGTGAGTATTTTTCTAGGTTACAGGAATCCATACTATGGCAAGCAACCTAGGTGATGGTGGAGACTTACTAATAAGATGGCTTCTAAAAGCATGAAAAAAGAGATAGTCCATGTTAGTTTGGAGGACCAAGTGAAAGAAGGAATGATTAAAAGGCTCAGAAAAGTGAATATTATGTAAGACAAGAAAATGAAACATGTATATTTTCTATAGGAAAGCACAGAGTATGAATGGCTTTCTAAGGCCATAAAGAAGACACAGTTGCTAGAGGCACCAGATCACTCATATCAGTGGCGCTTTTACATGCACCAGGGCTAATAGTGCTAGAAGCTCTTAGGAAACTCACAGAGAGCAATGGCAATGAAAAGATCCTAAAACAAGAGCCCTGATGGTAAGACTGTGCTTGGTGGTAAGTAGCTGTATACAATTACTATAATAAATGGCAAGATGGCAACCAGGCAAGTTTGCCCTATAAAAAACATGCTGTTTAATAGCACATAATATCCCATGGGGCAGAAGCGATGAGCAAACAATAATACTACTTAGCCTATGAAAAGAAATCTAGAACTAATAATCAAGAATCTGTTAACAGTTACTCTTAAAAAAAAAAAAAAGCCATGTTTCTATGCCAAATATCTGGAAGGAAGTGATTTTTAGACCCAGAAACCCATGAACTAAGAGTGGATATCCTGGAAAAAGGCACCTATTACACCTCAGTAAGTATACAAATCATAATCCCTATAGTCCTCAAACAAAAGAACAGATTACCATTTCTTTAGGTAACCATGCACTGGAAAAAAGAAATCTTTCAAGGACTGTTGTACTCAGATTCCAAGTTGATACTGACATCAATACCACCATTAGTTATGGCACTGTAATTATTCTGAGGTAAATTCACCTATTCCAGTCCATTTTAGTTTGCTGATTCCTAGAATGTCGATGTTCACCCTTGCCATCTCTTGTTTGACCACTCCTAATTTGCCTTGATTCATGGACCTGACATTCCAGGTTCCTATGCAATATTGCTCTTTACAACATCGAATCTTGCTTCTATCAACAGTCACATCTACAACTGGGTATTGTTTTTGCTTTGGCTTCATCCCTTCCTTCTTTCTGGAGTTATTTCTCCATTGACCTCCAGTAGCATATTGGACACCTAATGATCCAGGGGGCTTCCCTGGTGGCTCAGAGGTTAAAGCGTCTGCCTCCAATGTGGGAGACCTGGGTTCGACCCTTGGGTCAGGAAGATCCCCTGNATCGAAGCTTGCTTCTATCAACAGTCACATCTACAAATGGGTATTGTTTCTGCTTTGGCTTCATCCCTTCATTCTTTCTGGAGTTATTTCTCCATTGACCTCCAGTAGCATATTGGACACCTAATGATCCGGGGGGCTTCCCTGGTGGCTCAGAGGTTAAAGTGTCTGCCTCCAATGTGGGAGACCTGGGTTCGACCCTTGGGTCAGGAAGATCCCCTGGAGAAAGAAATGGCAATCCACTTCAGTATTCTTGCCTGGAGAATCCCATGGACGGAGAAGCCTAGTAGGTTACTGTCCATGGGGTCGCAAAGAGTCGGACATGACTGAGCGACTTCACCTTCAATGACCTGGGCAGTTCCTCTTTTGGTGTCCTATCATTTTGCCTTTTCATACTGTCCATGGGGTTCTCAAGGCAAGAGTACTGAAGTGGCTTGCATTCCCTTCTCCAGTGGACAGCGTTCTGTCAGCCCTCTTCACCATGANGCAGTTCCTCTTTTGGTGTCCTATCATTTTGCCTTTTCATACTGTCCATGGGGTTCTCAAGGCAAGAGTACTGAAGTGGCTTGCATTCCCTTCTCCAGTGGACAGCGTTCTGTCAGCCCTCTTCACCATGACCCGCCCGTCTTTGGTTGCCCCACAAGCATGGCTTGGTTTCTTTGAGGAATGGGTGAATTTAACTCAGATGACCATTATATCTACTACTATGGGCAGGAATCCCTCAGAAGAGCTGGAGTAGCCATCATGATCAACAAAAGAGTCTGAAATGCAGTACTTGGATGCAATCTCAAAAATGATAGAATGATCTTTGTTCATCTCTAAGGCAAACCATTCAATATCACAGTTATCCAAGTCTATGCCCCAACAAGTAATGCTGAAGAAGCTGAAGCTGAATGGTTTTATGAAGATCTACAAGACCTTTTAGAACTAACACCCAAAAAAGATGTCCTTTTCATTATAGGGGACTGGAACGCAAAAGGAGGAAGTCAAGAAAGACCTGGAGTAACAGGCAAATTTGGCCTTGGAATGCAGAATGAAGCAGGGCAAAGACTNTGAGTCTGAGTGAACTCTGAGAGATGGTGATGGACAGGAGGGCCTGGTGTGCTGCGATTCATGGGGTCGCAAATAGTCGGATGCGTCTGAGCAACTGAACTGAACTGAACTGAATTATTCTGAGACTTCTGACTTGACTACTAAGGAGATTTTCTGCTACTGCTCTTATTCCCAAAATCCATTTTTCAGACATCAGATTTTTCCTTTAGTATGAATCAGATTGTGTTATTCTTCTGCTTAAAACCCTCCCAATGCCTTTACTTTTCTTAACAGTCTATTTCCAAAGCTCTTAATTCTTTCTTAAAGATATGATTTCTTAACTGGCTTTGTATTTTTTTTCAAGTTGAGGAATGTTCTTTAGCATTTCTTTTGGTTAGGAGTGGTTGTGATGAATTTTCTTAGCTTTCATTTATCTAAAGATGTATTTGGTTACATTCATTCATAAAGAATATATTTTGGTAGATACAGAATTAGAATTCTGTGTTGATTATTTGTTTAATTTGTGTACTATTAAGATATTAATTCACCATATTATAAAGCCCATATTTTGCAGTTAGAAATCAGCAGTCATTCTAGTTATTACCACATTTCCCCCAATCCTTGTAATTTATTATTTTTACTTTCACTGCTTGAAGAGTTTTCTATTAATCTTGGCTTTTCAACTGATCGCCATGATGTCCCTAGAAACGTTTCTTATCTGCTTGAGGTTAATTGAAGTTTTTAAATCTTTAGAATTATATATTTCAAAAAATGGTAAAATGTTGTTAGCTATTTCTTAAAATATTTTTTTTTCAACCCAGTACCTTCCTCTGTTCCTTAAAGGCAATATTAAAACTTTTGATGTTATCTCAAATTTCCCTGAAGCTCCATATATTTTATTTTCAATCTTAGTCTTTTCTTTTTCAGAATAGATAATTTCCCTTTATCTGTTTTCAAATTTACTAATTCTTTTCTCATCTCCAATCTATTGTTAAGTTTAAGGAATTTAAATTTTTAGATATTGTAGTTTTCAGTTCTAAAATTTATTTTTGGCTTTTTAAAAAATAAATTTATCTGTTAAGATTTCATATATAGTCATTAATGATTACCATATTTTCCATTCCTTCATTGAATATAATTATAATAGATACTTGGTATTATTTTTTATTCAGTTAATGTTTGACTCAAATCAGCATTGGTCTGTATTGATTTTTACTTTCTTTTGAGAATGGGTCGTGTTATCCTAATTCTTCTTTTATTGAATACTTTTGGATTTTATCCCAGATGCTTTCTATATTGTTCTGAATGTCTGGATTCTATTTTACTCCTCTGAAGAATGTTGCTTTTTGGTTTTTTGCTTTCAAGTTTTACATTGGTTAGACTCAAACTGCAAGTTCTGTCTCTCTGAAAACTGTTCTAATTTTAAGGGATACCTTGACTGTAAGCTGGGCATGTGTAACTGAGGGGTCTGCCAGATATTTAGGCATAGTTTATACACAAAAATTCATGATGAGTCATTTTTCTTGCTTCCTGGTCCTCTAGTATCTGAAGTACTGTTTTAAATTTTTGGTTGCTATAGCTCCCTCAGTCTCTATCTTTTCATTTTCTAAGGCCAGAAAAATGGCAGATTTTCAACTAGAGTTTTAACCACTTTGTATATACTGAATATGCCCTGCCCGCAGGCCAGAGGGCTTCCCTGATGGCTCAATGGGTGAAGAATCTGCCTGCAATGCGGAAGACACAGATTCGATCCCTGGGTTGGGAGGATCCTTTGGAGGGGGGCGCATGGCAACCCACTCCAGTGTTCTTGCCTGGAGAATCTCCGTGGACAGAAGAGCCTGGTGGGCTAGACTCCACAGGGTTGCAGAGAGTAGGACATGACTGAGCAACTAAGCATACATCAGGCCCACCTGGTGCTGTTCCTTCCTTTAAGTCTTGACATCCTTTCAGGATTTGCAGGCATTTCTGTCTGCAACATTGAGTGCCTTCAGATCATTGTGCATTTTGTTTTTCAGTATTTTGTACAGAGTTTGGGGTTGTTCTATTTATAAAAGAGTCAATACGATATGAACTTATTTTATCACAGAAGGTTGCACTCTCAACCACTACAATTCAGTTAAAATTCAAATACCTTTTAATGACGTTTGACCCCCAGATCTGGCTCCTATCTACCTCCCATACCACATCTCGTTTCTTTTTGCTGGAAACATACAAAGTACACTGGTAATGTTTAACTGTGAGCATTACAAGCTAGTTCCTCTTTAAGGCCTTTTTTTCTTGCTTTCTTTATGCCTGAGATTTCTGATCTTAACTTTTCACACACATAGCTGTTCATGTTCATTAAATTATCATTTTACATGTCACTTCTCTGAAAAGACTTACATGATTGTGATCATTCAATCTCAAGAAGGATTTTGTCAAAATCACTCTGTTTCTGTCACATTGTTTCATTTTTATCTTAAATTTCACTATTTGAAATTATTTAATAAGTTTTTCCATATTTTATAACATTCCTTCCCCATCTATAATTTAAGCCAGCAATCAGCATTTCAACTGTTTTGCTTACTGGATTGCTATAGCAGAAAATAATGTTTTGACATGTAGAAGGTATTTGATAGATAATTTATAAGTTTCAGGGAGCATTAGGTAAATAAAAGCATTTTTTTAAAAGTTATATTGAATCAATGTGATTTTGTCCACAAAAAATTTAGTACATGTAAATGTATATACATTATTTGTATATACAAATACAAATTTTGCTTGCATCTGCCTGCATAGACCTATTTAATTTCTTCTAAGAAACTTTATACATCTTTTTCTTTCCTTAAGACCCAGTATGAATTGCTAAGTTCCATTTCAATTAATTTAATTAAGAGACAAAAAAGGAAAGCAAGAATAGTTCTACTGGTATCAAAGACCAGGCTGGGGGAATTTAATGAAATTTGAGCAAACGGCTCTCTTAAACTCCGAGTGGGTTTAGGAATCACATATAAAATACTTACCAGATAGAACCTCAGCAGAAAGAACATTCTGCATAATTATTCTAGATGATAATTTATGATTTTAATTGCATAATCATTGTGCTTCTTTTAGCCTGGAGAGATAGGCAAAATGTCCTGGATTTATTTTATGACAAATGATTATTTTGTACAGGACATTTGCTGATTACTTTGAAATTCAGCAGCGGGTGACAAAACTCATTTCACTTCTTTCCTCTCTTTCCATCTTATTTACTAGTTTACATATAAATGGTCTTGTGTCAGGCAAATTCTTACTTGAATCTGAATTGTGCTGACACCAGAAATATTTGCAACTATTTCTTGACATGTCATCAAGCGTCTTGTCAATTTGTACCTTCCAAATTTATACACATATAGACATTCCAAATGCTGTCCTCAGCTCAAGCAAGATGCCAAAATTACTCTAGGAAAAGGGTTTGTCAACAAGATCTATGCAAAGGTCTAAAACAGTTTAAAACAAAGAAACAAACAAAAAACCTGCAGGCTTTTTCTCTGTTTAATAATTTCCATTTCATTATACCCTAATCTTATAAACATTAAGAGAAATTATACTTACATTTAAAATAAACTATTTAACTTTTATAAAGACATGAGAAAAATATTCCTTATTTAGAACTGATATTCTTGAAAGTTTAGAGAGGAAAAAATATCAAACTGGGTACTTAAATGATAGGTAATAATTTCGTACCCATTTTCTTAACTGGCATTCTACATAATTAAGGTCTTTTCATAGTCTGGCACACTATTCAACAAAAGATTTTTTCTCTGTCTTTCAAAGAGATGCTACATAAATGTTAAATTGTCTATTTCTGTCTTTATCTTTTCAATAGTATATCATTAGTTAAGTATATAAATCTTAATTTCAGCTATCTGTGAAATAATGAAAGGAACTTGTTAAAGTTGGCTATTAACAGTCATTCTCCTTTAAACGAATTCGCTAAATAAAATTCCAGTTTTACACAAGAAATGTATTTTATATTTGTTAATAGTTTTAGAGAATATTTGTATGCATGTTCATCAGTAACATTGTCCTGTGATTTTTTTTTTTCAATCTGGTTTTGGTATCAGGATGATGCTAGCCTTGTACTGAATACCACTAATATGAGTTTGGGAGCATTTCTTCCTCTGCAAGCTTTTTGGAATAGTTTGAGAAGGATAGGTGTTACTTTCAAAATGTTTGTTAGAGTTCACCTGCAAAGTCATCTCATCCTGGACTTTTGATTATCAAGAGTCTTTTTTTTCTTTTATTTACCAGTTTAATATCATTACTGTCAATTTGGTCTGTGCATATTTTCTCTTTCTTCCTTCTTCAATCTTGGGAGATTGTACACTTCTAGGAATTTGTCCATTTCTTGTAGGTTATCCGTTTCATTGGCTGACCTCCATGGGTTTGCTTGTAGATGTGGCTGGTCCCCAGTCTAGTTGACAGACAGGTCCTGCATGGCCCTGTGTCTTGAAGAGTGTGAGATTTTATGTGTACCCTGTAAGAAAGGAATCTCTATTTCCTCCAAGCCTCTGATTCTTCTGAAAGCCCCATTGGCCTGCAAAGCCACATTTTCTGCGGGTACATCTTCCCAGTGCGTTACCCCTGGGCTGGGGAGACCAATGCAGGGCTCAGAGACTTCCCTCTTGGGGGAAAACATTTGTAATTATAATTATCCTCTCATATGTAGATCTTCCACTAGAGGTATGGGTCTTAACTATACTGTGTCTCCACCCTTCCTATCCACCTCGCTGTGGTTCTTCTTTTATATCTTCAATTGCATAAGGTCTTTTCTGCTAACCTTCAGGTCTTTCTCATCCTTTTAGTTGCCCTGTAAATGGTTATAATTTTGGTGTGCCCCAAAGGAGGTGAACCCAAAGACTTTCTACTCTGCTATTTTGTTCACTTCTCTCATCAGTCATTATTCTTGTATAAAACTTTAAACATTATTAAATGATGCTGTAATACATTCTATAATCTCACTTATCCTCAGTTGTTCTAATTTAAATATTTAGATTGAAAAAGAGGCAAATAAGTTCAGTCTTATAAATCACTTTTCTTCAGTGCACTGTCATTTTCTATTGGTACTATCCTACAACATTTAATTAAGAAGATATGTGTAAGCTATGTGCATCTGAAAGAGAATGGTAAAAAGCAAGTTACAATTTTAGATAATTAACTACATATCATATGTGAGTGCTGATTTTTATTTTTTTAAGAAATAGCCTATTCTAGAACTATATTTTTAGAACTAAAATAAGATAATTTAGTCAGTTCACTTGAGTTGCTCAGTTGTGTCCGACTCTTTGCAACCCCATGAACCGCAACATGCCAGGCCTCCCTGTCCATCACCAACTCCCAGAGTCCATCAAAACCCATGTCCATTGGTGATGCCATCCAACCATCTCATCCTCTGTTGTCCCCTTCTCCCCCTGCCCTCAATCTTTCCCAACATCAGAGCTGAGCAACAGCTCTTCTCATCAGGTGGCCAAAGTATTTGAGTTTCAGCTTCAGCATCCATCCTTCCAATGAACACCCAGGACTGATCTCCATTAGGATGGACTGGTTGGATCTCCTTGCAGTCCAAGGGACTCTCAAGAGTCCTATCCAACACCACAGTTCAAAAGCATCAATCCTTCTGTACTCAGCTTTCTTTATAGTCCAACTCTCACATCCATACATGATCACTGGAAAAACCATAGCCTTGACTAGATGGGCATTTGTTGGCAATGTCTCTGCTTTTTAATATGTTATCTAGATTGGTCATTACTTTCCTTCCAACGAGTATGCGTCTTTTAATTTCATGGCAGCAGTCACCATCTGCTGTGATTTTGAAGCCCAGAAAAATAAAGTCTGACACTGTTTCCACTGTTTTCCCATCTATTTCCCATGAAGTGATGGGACCAGATGCCATGATCTTCGTTTTCTGAATGTTGAGCTTTAAGCCAACTTTTTCACTCTCATCAAGAGGCTTTTTAGCTCCTCTTCACTTTCTGCCATAGAGTGGTGTCATCTGCATATCTGAGGTTATTGATATTTCTCCTGGCAATCTTGATTCCAGCTTGTGCTTTCTCCAGTCCCGTGTTTCTCATGATGTACTCTGCATATAAGTTAAATAATCAGGGTGACAATATACAGCCTTGACCTACTCCTTTTCCTATTTGGAACTAGTCTGTTGTTCCATGTCCATTCTAACTCTTGCTTCCTGACCTTTTAAATTAGCTTAGAAATGCTAACTGGTCTCCCAGTCAAAACATGGCAAATGGGTACATGCTACAATCACTCATTTGAGAGTTCCATTCAAATGACAACAAACAAAATAAACAAACATAGATTCGCTGATTTTAACCTTAGAATAAAATCCTAACAAGAAAGTAGTAATGTTGAGGACAGTATCAGGGTTATCCTCTGGGTGTATGAATCTCAGACAAGTTACGTTTTTGGTAGGTACACTGTCTATAGGACTTCCCTGGTGGTTTAACAGGTAAAGAATTCTCCTGCAAAGCAGGAGTCCAGGAGATGTAGGTTCGATCCTTAGGTGACATGGCAATCCACTCCAGTATTCTTGCTTGGAGAATTCCATGGGCAGAGGAGCCTGAGCGGTTATAGTCCATAGGAACCCAAAGAGTTAGACATGACTGAAGCAACTGAGCATGCATGCATACATCGTATCTATATACATAGTTTGATTTGGCAATGTATTATTAAATTCATTGGCTTATATGAGATGTATTGGATTTCCAATAAATAGATACAATAATCAATAGAGAAGAGGCACTAGCTTATGTGTTCATTGTTCAATCACATGAAGATTTCCCATAGTGTTCAGGTATCATCTCTTTCTCTTCATGTCCAGGAACCCAGTTTTTCATGTCCTTTATTGCTGAATGAATTGTTGCTGGGTAACATCATATCTTCCAACACTTAGTGTGGTGGGTTAAGTAAAATCAGCCCAAATTCATATGTTAAGGACATAACCTCTAGTGCCTCAGAATATGACCTTATTTGGAAATAGGGCTGTTGCAGATGTAATGGGTTAAGATGAGGTCGTATTGGAGGAGGGTGGATCTTAAAGCAACATTACTGGTGTCCTTTCTGAAAGGGGAAATTTAGACACAGAAACATGCACAGTGGGGACACCATGTAAAGTCTGGACTTACCCTGCCACAAGCCATGGAACTATAAGAATGACCTGTGAGAATGACCTGGAAGAGATTTTTCCCTGACACCTTGAGAGTGTTTATTAGCAGAGTATGTCTCTGCTAATACCTTGATCTTGGACTTCTGGCCTCCTGAACTGTAAGACAATACATTTTTGTTGTTTAAGCCATCTAGCATGTGGAACTTTGTTATGGCAGCCCCAGAACACTAATATACATGAAAAGAAGGTAGCCCTAAGGCATCACCTGCAGCAGCACGGCTCTTCAGAGATAACGGCAACAACAGTCTTCAGCTTCTGCTGGTCTCTAAATTCATTGATTTAATGCTTTTTACATCACTCCTAATGATGCTACTTCATCCTTTATGCCACTGGTAAATATTGGCTTTCCAGTGTTTCACACAAAGATGTGCTTTGCTTTAATGACTATGAATGAAAGCCCTGGTCTGCTATGCAGGAAAATGTGAGCAATAATAATTCATTTTCTATTCATATTGAAGTTTCTGTTCATAATTTTATAGGGTAAAAATTCTTAGATCTTCATGAAGTCTTTAGGACATAATCACTATATTATTGAATGTGGTCTATTTCATTGTTGGTTACACACCTGCCTTCCATGAAACATTTCTGGTGGAGCAGAGGAGGGCAGTTAAGGTTGTAAGAAGTAATTGATGAAATAAGAAGAGTGGTGGTTTTCCTTTTATTTGTCTTTCCCTTCCAATGCATGAATTAAGATTCCTACAGAAGGGCAAAACATTTCCACATATGTCAGAGGCAAGAGAGGACATTAATGAGAGTGGCCCGTTGGTCCTTCAGAGAAAAAGTCTCGAAAGTTTCTTTGAGGACAAAGGAGAGGCCATCCTTGGATAACTGCCTGACATGTGAGATGAAACTTTTGTGTTAATCCCTCAGGTGTATCCAACAATTTGCTACTCCATGAACTGTCAGTCTTCTCTTTCCATGGGATTCTCCAAGCAAGAATACTGGAGTGGGTAGCCATTCCTTTCTCCAGGGATCTTCCTGATCCAAGGATCAGACCTAGGTCTCCTGAATTGCAGGACGATTCTTTACTGTCTAAGCAAGCAGGGAAACCCGATGTGGAGCACACATGGGCTAAAAGAGGACTATTCCACCACCGAGGTGGTGGCAGGAACATGAATGGATAAAAACCCAGATATGGGCCAATGGCTGGAGAAGTTAGTGATATACCATGGATATCCCAGAGTGCTGGAGAAATCAGTGATGTACCATGGATATCCCAGAGCCCTGATCCTTTCTTCTGTCTAGTGTGAGCAACAGTCATCTAAAATTGGCATATTGGAATCACTCTGGACCCTGATCTGTCTCACAAAAGAAAGTGGGAATGATTCACTCACCAAGCTGCCTTCCTAGAATATGGTCAACTATCAGGTCTCTGGACTGCCTTGGTGCCTCAGATTGAGCCCATATAGTAGGTGCAAATGTAAAGTAAACTTTCCCAGTGGATGAAAATAGTGACCCAAGACAAAGGTCTTGTCCTGAATGTCAGAGCCCTGTCTTTAGCTCTTCCAGTCTGGCTGGTCTCTACCAATAGAGAAGGACTTCCAAAATCTTAGAGAATGCATCTGAGCCATGAATTATCTCACATGTGGAGCTTGAACCAGGTGCCCCAAATTACCCTGGTGGAAGTGTGCTATTGCTATGAAGTCCTACAGTGTTCTTCCTTTTAAATATGGTAGCACATACATCTACATTTGCCAGTTGTTTTATCTGGCAATAAANGGAGAAATATCAATAACCTCAGATATGCAGATGACACCACCCTTATGGCAGAAAGTGAAGAGGAACTCAAAAGCCTCTTGATGAAAGTGAAAGAGGAGAGTGAAAAAGTTGGCTTAAAACTCAACATTCAGAAAACGAAGATCATGGCATCCAGTCCCATCACTTGATGGGAAATAGTTGGGGAAACAGTGGAAACAGTGTCAGACTTTATTTTTGGGGGGCTCCAAAATCACTGCAGATGGTGATTGCAGCCATGAAATTAAAAGACTCTTGCTCCTTGGAAGAAAAGCTATGACCAACCTAGACAGCATATTCAAAAGCAGAGACATTACTTTGCCCACTGAGGTCGGTCTAGTCAAGGCTAGGGTTTTTCCAGTGGTCATGTATGGATGTGAGAGTTGGACTGTGAAGAAGGCTGAGTGCCGAAGAACTGATGCTTTTGACCTGTGGTGTTGGAGAAGACTCTTGAGAGTCCCTTGGACTGCAAGGAGATCCAACCAGTCTATTCTGAAGGAGATCAACCCGGGGATTTCTTTGGAAGGAATGATGCTGAAGCTGAAACTCCAGTACTTTGGCCACCTCATGCAAAGAGCTGATTCATTGGAAAAGACTCTGATGCTGGGAAGGACTGGGGGCAGGAGGAAAAGGGTCGACAGAGGATGGAAGGCTGGATGGCTGGATGGCGTCACGGACTCAATGAATGTTGAGTCTGAGTGAACTCTGAGAGATGGTGATGGACAGGAGGGCCTGGTGTGCTGCGATTCATGGGGTCGCAAATAGTCGGACGCGTCTGAGCAACTGAACTGAACTGAACTGAATTATTCTGAGACTTCTGACTTGACTACTAAGGAGATTTTCTGCTACTGCTCTTATTCCCAAAATCCATTTTTCAGACATCAGATTTTTCCTTTAGTATGAATCAGATTGTGTTATTCTTCTGCTTAAAACCCTCCCAATGCCTTTACTTTTCTTAACAGTCTATTTCCAAAGCTCTTAATTCTTTCTTAAAGATATGATTTCTTAACTGGCTTTGTATTTTTTTTCAAGTTGAGGAATGTTCTTTAGCATTTCTTTTGGTTAGGAGTGGTTGTGATGAATTTTCTTAGCTTTCATTTATCTAAAGATGTATTTGGTTACATTCATTCATAAAGAATATATTTTGGTAGATACAGAATTAGAATTCTGTGTTGATTATTTGTTTAATTTGTGTACTATTAAGATATTAATTCACCACATTATAAAGCCCATATTTTGCAGTTAGAAATCAGCAATCATTCTAGTTATTACCACATTTCCCCCAGTCCTTGTAATTTATTATTTTTACTTTCACTGCTTGAAGACTTTTCTATTAATCTTGGCTTTTCAACTGATCGCCATGATGTCCCTAGAAACGTTTCTTATCTGCTTGAAGTTAATTGAAGTTTTTAAATCTTTAGAATTATATATTTCAAAAAATGGTAAAATGTTGTTAGCTATTTCTTAAAATATATTTTTTTCAACCCAATACCTTCCTCTGTTCCTTAAAGGCAATATTAAAACTTTTGATGTTATCTCAAATTTCCCTGAAGCTCCATATATTTTATTTTCAATCTTAGTCTTTTCTTTTTCAGAATAGATAATTTCCCTTTATCTGTTTTCAAATTTACTAATTCTTTTCTCATCTCCAATCTATTGTTAAGTTTAAGGAATTTAAATTTTTAGATATTGTAGTTTTCAGTTCTAAAATTTATTTTTGGCTTTTTAAAAAATAAATTTATCTGTTAAGATTTCATATATAGTCATTAATGATTACCATATTTTCCATTCCTTCATTGAATATAATTATAATAGATACTTGGTATTATTTTTTATTCAGTTAATGTTTGACTCAAATCAGCATTGGTCTGTATTGATTTTTACTTTCTTTTGAGAATGGGTCGTGTTATCCTAATTCTTCTTTTATTGAATACTTTTGGATTTTATCCCAGATGCTTTCTATATTGTTCTGAATGTCTGGATTCTATTTTACTCCTCTGAAGAATGTTGCTTTTTGGTTTTTTGCTTTCAAGTTTTACATTGGTTAGACTCAAACTGCAAGTTCTGTCTCTCTGAAAACTGTTCTAATTTTAAGGGATACCTTGACTGTAAGCTGGGCATGTGTAACTGAGGGGTCTGCCAGATATTTAGGCATAGTTTATACACAAAAATTCATGATGAGTCATTTTTCTTGCTTCCTGGTCCTCTAGTATCTGAAGTACTGTTTTAAATTTTTGGTTGCTATAGCTCCCTCAGTCTCTATCTTTTCATTTTCTAAGGCCAGAAAAATGGCAGATTTTCAACTAGAGTTTTAACCACTTTGTATATACTGAATATGCCCTGCCCGCAGGCCAGAGGGCTTCCCTGATGGCTCAATGGGTGAAGAATCTGCCTGCAATGCGGAAGACACAGATTCGATCCCTGGGTTGGGAGGATCCTTTGGAGGGGGGCGCATGGCAACCCACTCCAGTGTTCTTGCCTGGAGAATCTCCGTGGACAGAAGAGCCTGGTGGGCTAGACTCCACAGGGTTGCAGAGAGTAGGACATGACTGAGCAACTAAGCATACATCAGGCCCACCTGGTGCTGTTCCTTCCTTTAAGTCTTGACATCCTTTCAGGATTTGCAGGCATTTCTGTCTGCAACATTGAGTGCCTTCAGATCATTGTGCATTTTGTTTTTCAGTATTTTGTACAGAGTTTGGGGTTGTTCTATTTATAAAAGAGTCAATACGATATGAACTTATTTTATCACAGAAGGTTGCACTCTCAACCACTACAATTCAGTTAAAATTCAAATACCTTTTAATGACGTTTGACCCCCAGATCTGGCTCCTATCTACCTCCCATACCACATCTCGTTTCTTTTTGCTGGAAACATACAAAGTACACTGGTAATGTTTAACTGTGAGCATTACAAGCTAGTTCCTCTTTAAGGCCTTTTTTTCTTGCTTTCTTTATGCCTGAGATTTCTGATCTTAACTTTTCACACACATAGCTGTTCATGTTCATTAAATTATCATTTTACATGTCACTTCTCTGAAAAGACTTACATGATTGTGATCATTCAATCTCAAGAAGGATTTTGTCAAAATCACTCTGTTTCTGTCACATTGTTTCATTTTTATCTTAAATTTCACTATTTGAAATTATTTAATAAGTTTTTCCATATTTTATAACATTCCTTCCCCATCTATAATTTAAGCCAGCAATCAGCATTTCAACTGTTTTGCTTACTGGATTGCTATAGCAGAAAATAATGTTTTGACATGTAGAAGGTATTTGATAGATAATTTATAAGTTTCAGGGAGCATTAGGTAAATAAAAGCATTTTTTTAAAAGTTATATTGAATCAATGTGATTTTGTCCACAAAAAATTTAGTACATGTAAATGTATATACATTATTTGTATATACAAATACAAATTTTGCTTGCATCTGCCTGCATAGACCTATTTAATTTCTTCTAAGAAACTTTATACATCTTTTTCTTTCCTTAAGACCCAGTATGAATTGCTAAGTTCCATTTCAATTAATTTAATTAAGAGACAAAAAAGGAAAGCAAGAATAGTTCTACTGGTATCAAAGACCAGGCTGGGGGAATTTAATGAAATTTGAGCAAACGGCTCTCTTAAACTCCGAGTGGGTTTAGGAATCACATATAAAATACTTACCAGATAGAACCTCAGCAGAAAGAACATTCTGCATAATTATTCTAGATGATAATTTATGATTTTAATTGCATAATCATTGTGCTTCTTTTAGCCTGGAGAGATAGGCAAAATGTCCTGGATTTATTTTATGACAAATGATTATTTTGTACAGGACATTTGCTGATTACTTTGAAATTCAGCAGCGGGTGACAAAACTCATTTCACTTCTTTCCTCTCTTTCCATCTTATTTACTAGTTTACATATAAATGGTCTTGTGTCAGGCAAATTCTTACTTGAATCTGAATTGTGCTGACACCAGAAATATTTGCAACTATTTCTTGACATGTCATCAAGCGTCTTGTCAATTTGTACCTTCCAAATTTATACACATATAGACATTCAAAATGCTGTCCTCAGCTCAAGCAAGATGCCAAAATTACTCTAGGAAAAGGGTTTGTCAACAAGATCTATGCAAAGGTCTAAAACAGTTTAAAACAAAGAAACAAACAAAAAACCTGCAGGCTTTTTCTCTGTTTAATAATTTCCATTTCATTATACCCTAATCTCATAAACATTACTCTAAGAAATTATACTTACATTTAAAATAAATTATTTAACTTTTATAAAGACATGAGAAAAATCTTCCTTATNAATAAACAAACAAACAAAAAACCTGCAGGCTTTTTCTCTGTTTAATAATTTCCATTTCATTATACCCTAATCTCATAAACATTACTCTAAGAAATTATACTTACATTTAAAATAAATTATTTAACTTTTATAAAGACATGAGAAAAATCTTCCTTATTTAGAACTGATATTCTTGAAAATTTAGAGAGGAAAAAATATCAAACTGGGTACTTAAATGATAGGTAATAATTTCTTACCCATTTTCTTAACTGGCATTCTACATAATTAAGGTCTTCTCATAGTCTGGCACACTATTCAACAAAAGNGAAAAATATTCCTTATTTAGAACTGATATTCTTGAAAGTTTAGAGAGGAAAAAATATCAAACTGGGTACTTAAATGATAGGTAATAATTTCGTACCCATTTTCTTAACTGGCATTCTACATAATTAAGGTCTTTTCATAGTCTGGCACACTATTCAACAAAAGATTTTTTCTCTGTCTTTCAAAGAGATGCTACATAAATGTTAAATTGTCTATTTCTGTCTTTATCTTTTCAATAGTATATCATTAGTTAAGTATATAAATCTTAATTTCAGCTATCTGTGAAATAATGAAAGGAACTTGTTAAAGTTGGCTATTAACAGTCATTCTCCTTTAAACGAATTCGCTAAATAAAATTCCAGTTTTACACAAGAAATGTATTTTATATTTGTTAATAGTTTTAGAGAATATTTGTATGCATGTTCATCAGTAACATTGTCCTGTGATTTTTTTTTTTCAATCTGGTTTTGGTATCAGGATGATGCTAGCCTTGTACTGAATACCACTAATATGAGTTTGGGAGCATTTCTTCCTCTGCAAGCTTTTTGGAATAGTTTGAGAAGGATAGGTGTTACTTTCAAAATGTTTGTTAGAGTTCACCTGCAAAGTCATCTCATCCTGGACTTTTGATTATCAAGAGTCTTTTTTTTCTTTTATTTACCAGTTTAATATCATTACTGTCAATTTGGTCTGTGCATATTTTCTCTTTCTTCCTTCTTCAATCTTGGGAGATTGTACACTTCTAGGAATTTGTCCATTTCTTGTAGGTTATCCGTTTCATTGGCTGACCTCCATGGGTTTGCTTGTAGATGTGGCTGGTCCCCAGTCTAGTTGACAGACAGGTCCTGCATGGCCCTGTGTCTTGAAGAGTGTGAGATTTTATGTGTACCCTGTAAGAAAGGAATCTCTATTTCCTCCAAGCCTCTGATTCTTCTGAAAGCCCCATTGGCCTGCAAAGCCACATTTTCTGCGGGTACATCTTCCCAGTGCATTACCCCTGGGCTGGGGAGACCAATGCAGGGCTCAGAGACTTCCCTCTTGGGGGAAAACATTTGTAATTATAATTATCCTCTCATATGTAGATCTTCCACTAGAGGTATGGGTCTTAACTATACTGTGTCTCCACCCTTCCTATCCACCTCGCTGTGGTTCTTCTTTTATATCTTCAATTGCATAAGGTCTTTTCTGCTAACCTTCAGGTCTTTCTCATCCTTTTAGTTGCCCTGTAAATGGTTATAATTTTGGTGTGCCCCAAAGGAGGTGAACCCAAAGACTTTCTACTCTGCTATTTTGTTCACTTCTCTCATCAGTCATTATTCTTGTATAAAACTTTAAACATTATTAAATGATGCTGTAATACATTCTATAATCTCACTTATCCTCAGTTGTTCTAATTTAAATATTTAGATTGAAAAAGAGGCAAATAAGTTCAGTCTTATAAATCACTTTTCTTCAGTGCACTGTCATTTTCTATTGGTACTATCCTACAACATTTAATTAAGAAGATATGTGTAAGCTATGTGCATCTGAAAGAGAATGGTAAAAAGCAAGTTACAATTTTAGATAATTAACTACNATAATCTCACTTATTCCTCAGTTGTTCTAATTTTAAGATTTAGATTGAAAAAGAGGCAAATAAGTTCAGTCTTATAAATCACTTTTCTTCAGTGCACTGTCATTTTCTATTGGTACTATCGTACAACATTTAATTAAGAAGATATGTGTAAGCTATGTGCATCTGAAAGAGAATGGTAAAAAGCAAGTTACAATTTTAGATAATTAACTACATATCATATGTGAGTGCTGATTTTTATTTTTTTAAGAAATAGCCTATTCTAGAACTATATTTTTAGAACTAAAATAAGAAGATAATTTTGTCAGTTCACTTGAGTTGCTCAGTTGTGTCCGACTGTTTGCAACCCCATGAACCGCAACATGCCAGGCCTCCCTGTCCATCACCAACTCCCAGAGTCCATCCAAACCCATGTCCATCAAGTTGGTGATGCCATCCAGCCATCTCATCCTCTGTCGTCCCCTTCTCCCCCTGCCCTCAATCTTTTCCAACATCAGAGCTGAGCAACAGCTCTTCTCATCAGGTGGCCAAAGTATTGGAGTTTCAGCTTCAGCATCCATCCTTCCAATGAACACCCAGGACTGATCTCCATTAGGATGGACTGGTTGGATCTCCTTGCAGTCCAAGGGACTCTCAAGAGTCCTATCCAACACCACAGTTCAAAAGCATCAATCCTTCTGTACTCAGCTTTCTTTATAGTCCAACTCTCACATCCATACATGATCACTGGAAAAACCATAGCCTTGACTAGATGGGCATTTGTTGGCAATGTCTCTGCTTTTTAATATGTTATCTAGGTTGGTCATTACTTTCCTTCCAAGTTAAATAATCAGGGTGACAATATACAGCCTTGACCTACTCCTTTTCCTATTTGGAACTAGTCTGTTGTTCCATGTCCANTTCTCCAGTCCCGTGTTTCTCATGATGTACTCTGCATATAAGTTAAATAATCAGGGTGACAATATACAGCCTTGACCTACTCCTTTTCCTATTTGGAACTAGTCTGTTGTTCCATGTCCATTCTAACTCTTGCTTCCTGACCTTTTAAATTAGCTTAGAAATGCTAACTGGTCTCCCAGTCAAAACATGGCAAATGGGTACATGCTACAATCACTCATTTGAGAGTTCCATTCAAATGACAACAAACAAAATAAACAAACATAGATTCGCTGATTTTAACCTTAGAATAAAATCCTAACAAGAAAGTAGTAATGTTGAGGACAGTATCAGGGTTATCCTCTGGGTGTATGAATCTCAGACAAGTTACGTTTTTGGTAGGTACACTGTCTATAGGACTTCCCTGGTGGTTTAACAGGTAAAGAATTCTCCTGCAAAGCAGGAGTCCAGGAGATGTAGGTTCGATCCTTAGGTGACATGGCAATCCACTCCAGTATTCTTGCTTGGAGAATTCCATGGGCAGAGGAGCCTGAGCGGTTATAGTCCATAGGAACCCAAAGAGTTAGACATGACTGAAGCAACTGAGCATGCATGCATACATCGTATCTATATACATAGTTTGATTTGGCAATGTATTATTAAATTCATTGGCTTATATGAGATGTATTGGATTTCCAATAAATAGATACAATAATCAATAGAGAAGAGGCACTAGCTTATGTGTTCATTGTTCAATCACATGAAGATTTCCCATAGTGTTCAGGTATCATCTCTTTCTCTTCATGTCCAGGAACCCAGTTTTTCATGTCCTTTATTGCTGAATGAATTGTTGCTGGGTAACATCATATCTTCCAACACTTAGTGTGGTGGGTTAAGTAAAATCAGCCCAAATTCATATGTTAAGGACATAACCTCTAGTGCCTCAGAATATGACCTTATTTGGAAATAGGGCTGTTGCAGATGTAATGGGTTAAGATGAGGTCGTATTGGAGGAGGGTGGATCTTAAAGCAACATTACTGGTGTCCTTTCTGAAAGGGGAAATTTAGACACAGAAACATGCACAGTGGGGACACCATGTAAAGTCTGGACTTACCCTGCCACAAGCCATGGAACTATAAGAATGACCTGTGAGAATGACCTGGAAGAGATTTTTCCCTGACACCTTGAGAGTGTTTATTAGCAGAGTATGTCTCTGCTAATACCTTGATCTTGGACTTCTGGCCTCCTGAACTGTAAGACAATACATTTTTGTTGTTTAAGCCATCTAGCATGTGGAACTTTGTTATGGCAGCCCCAGAACACTAATATACATGAAAAGAAGGTAGCCCTAAGGCATCACCTGCAGCAGCACGGCTCTTCAGAGATAACGGCAACAACAGTCTTCAGCTTCTGCTGGTCTCTAAATTCATTGATTTAATGCTTTTTACATCACTCCTAATGATGCTACTTCATCCTTTATGCCACTGGTAAATATTGGCTTTCCAGTGTTTCACACAAAGATGTGCTTTGCTTTAATGACTATGAATGAAAGCCCTGGTCTGCTATGCAGGAAAATGTGAGCAATAATAATTCATTTTCTATTCATATTGAAGTTTCTGTTCATAATTTTATAGGGTAAAAATTCTTAGATCTTCATGAAGTCTTTAGGACATAATCACTATATTATTGAATGTGGTCTATTTCATTGTTGGTTACACACCTGCCTTCCATGAAACATTTCTGGTGGAGCAGAGGAGGGCAGTTAAGGTTGTAAGAAGTAATTGATGAAATAAGAAGAGTGGTGGTTTTCCTTTTATTTGTCTTTCCCTTCCAATGCATGAATTAAGATTCCTACAGAAGGGCAAAACATTTCCACATATGTCAGAGGCAAGAGAGGACATTAATGAGAGTGGCCCGTTGGTCCTTCAGAGAAAAAGTCTCGAAAGTTTCTTTGAGGACAAAGGAGAGGCCATCCTTGGATAACTGCCTGACATGTGAGATGAAACTTTTGTGTTAATCCCTCAGGTGTATCCAACAATTTGCTACTCCATGAACTGTCAGTCTTCTCTTTCCATGGGATTCTCCAAGCAAGAATACTGGAGTGGGTAGCCATTCCTTTCTCCAGGGATCTTCCTGATCCAAGGATCAGACCTAGGTCTCCTGAATTGCAGGACGATTCTTTACTGTCTAAGCAAGCAGGGAAACCCGATGTGGAGCACACATGGGCTAAAAGAGGACTATTCCACCACCGAGGTGGTGGCAGGAACATGAATGGATAAAAACCCAGATATGGGCCAATGGCTGGAGAAGTTAGTGATATACCATGGATATCCCAGAGTGCTGGAGAAATCAGTGATGTACCATGGATATCCCAGAGCCCTGATCCTTTCTTCTGTCTAGTGTGAGCAACAGTCATCTAAAATTGGCATATTGGAATCACTCTGGACCCTGATCTGTCTCACAAAAGAAAGTGGGAATGATTCACTCACCAAGCTGCCTTCCTAGAATATGGTCAACTATCAGGTCTCTGGACTGCCTTGGTGCCTCAGATTGAGCCCATATAGTAGGTGCAAATGTAAAGTAAACTTTCCCAGTGGATGAAAATAGTGACCCAAGACAAAGGTCTTGTCCTGAATGTCAGAGCCCTGTCTTTAGCTCTTCCAGTCTGGCTGGTCTCTACCAATAGAGAAGGACTTCCAAAATCTTAGAGAATGCATCTGAGCCATGAATTATCTCACATGTGGAGCTTGAACCAGGTGCCCCAAATTACCCTGGTGGAAGTGTGCTATTGCTATGAAGTCCTACAGTGTTCTTCCTTTTAAATATGGTAGCACATACATCTACATTTGCCAGTTGTTTTATCTGGCAATAAATAAAAAAGAAATAATTTTTCTAAAAATTATATTTTAAAATTGTTGAAAAATGTAATGTGTGCTATCAATGGTCTATAATTCTTAAAAGAGGAAGCAAGTGAATAAAATCCAATAGATGGAGAACATATCTATTCTAAGCATAGATTTTCCTAGGGTAATTCTTGGTTAACTATGATCTATAAAAAACTTAACAGAGCTGGTGAACAATTACTAAGATTTTTAAAAAAATTAATACTTATGTAAGTAGAGAGTTAACATTGTTCCTTTCTCAGGGAAAACAGAATACCTGGCAGGAGTGACTTGTGCTTTCAGGCTAAAGCTCAAGAATTGATATCTAAAAAGAGGAGTAATGTGTTTAGGTATCGATCCTGAAAAAGATACCAGAGCTGGATGGAATAACAGAGTAGAGGTGGAGGCACTAGTATTTTCCCTATTCTAAGATAAACGCCTGCTATATTTTGGCAATTGCTGCCAATTGTGGTGATTCCTTATAGAAAGTCCCATAGAAACTCTTTCCTCTTAATGAAAGTAATAGCTAGTATTTCTGTCTAAGGCTAATATTAATTGGAAGAATAGTCTATGTAATTGCAAGATAACCCCATTTCAACTCTTTGTACTAAAAATAGAATTCATGTGTTATAAATAAGAATGCATAACTAAAGATTACAGAAATTTGAGGGCAATGAATAGCATGAAATAATGGATTAATATAAAATGCAAACTGAAGCATAAACAAAATAAATAGACAAACAAAACAATAAACAGGGTTAATTCAGGAAACCAAGTATATACTTTAAAAAATTCAAGCTTGCATGCTCTGCTATGACCAGGATAGATATTTTACGTGTTTTATATTTGGGCTTCTGTTATGATTTCATGAGAATCAACTGATCTGTGCTACCTATTCCCATATTTAAAAGCCACTAAATTAGACAATTTGAAAGATTTCATTTGGGCTTCCCAAGAGGTGCTAGTGGTAAAGAACCTAAACACCAATACGGGAGACATAAGAGACGTGGATTCAGTCCCTGGATTGGGAAGATCCCCTGTAGGAGGGCATAACAACCCACCTCAGTATTTATGCCTGGAGAATCCCAAGGACAGAGAAGTCTGGTGGGCTACAGTCCATAGGGTTGCAAAGAGTTGGACATGACTGAAGTGAGAGCATGCACACAAGCACCATCTCATTTACTTCAAACTCTTACTCAAAATGGACCCTTTAACTCCAAAATAATGTTGGCAAGGTCTTCTTCTTCCTCTTCCTGACATGGTGGTCTCCAAAATATTATCCTCTTTACTAATATATCTCAAAATATTCTTTCTAGTGTGTACATTGGAGAAGGAAATGCAACCCACTCCAGCGTTCTTGTCTGGAGAATCCCAGGGATGGGGGAGCCTGGTGGGCTGCCATCTGTGAGGTCGCACAGACTCAGACACGACTGAAGTGACTTAGCAGTGTGCACATGCTCAGTTGCATCCAGCTCTTTGTGACCCTATGGACAGTAGCTCTCCAGGCTTCTCTGTCCATGGGGTTCTACAGGCAAGAATACTGGAGTGGGTTGCCATTTCTTCCTCCAGGGGATCTTCCTGACCAAGGATCACGCCTCTTCTTTGTCTCCTGCATTGGCAGATGTACTCTTTACCAAGGAGCTACCTGGGAAGCCCATTCTTTCTAGAGATAACCTTCTATAATTAGAGTTTTACTGTCTACATAGTCACAAGTGACCTTCAAGTCTACAATTACATATTTCATATTAAACATTCTACTGGTGATGCTCACATATATCACACAAACAGCAATAAGCTGCACAACTAATTATATATTATCATGTTAACTAAACATACACAATATTCCTGAAGATCCCTTTTCATTAATTGGAAACACCATTGCTCACTTGCTTCTCAAAACAATAAACCAGATATCTCTCTAGTCTTTACCCTTATCCTTCACTCTCCCACCCAATCCACATCCAGCCAAGAAATCCACTTGACTTTAAAACCCTTTTTATCTACCTACTTTCTCAGTCCTCTCCTTTTCATTGCTAATGCTATTGCCTTTATTCAGGTTCTCATCGCTACTTTTTCTTCCCTTGTAGGCAGCTTTACTGAGATAGAATTAATTTACCATACAGTTCATCCACTTAAAATGTACAGTTCTATGATTTTTAGTGTTTTCACAAATAAGTGCAATTATCTGCACAGTAAATTTTAAAACATTTTTACCACTTCAAAAATAAACATTATGTACTTTGTCACTCCTTTATTCCTTCACCCTACTCCCCACCTCCACTTGTAAGTAAACACTGATCTCCATAATTTTCCCTATTCTGGGTTCTCTTGTGAATTCAGTCAGATGATATTTTGATTTTTATGATGATTTCCTCTCAGTATAAAGTTTTCAGAGTTTATCCAAGCTGTTACATGTGATAATACTTTGTTCCTTTTAAATGGCCAAATAATATGCTATTGCAAGGATGCCCCATATTTTATTTATCCAGGCATTGGTTGAATGTCAACTGGGCTTTTTCTCTTTTTGGTTATTATAATTAATGCTGCTGTAATCATTTCTGTTAATTATTTTGTGTAAATACATGTCTTCACTTCTGAGTGTATAAGAGTTGAATTGCAACATCTTATGGCAACTTTGTTTCATAACTTGAAGAACTTGTATATTGTTTTCCAAAGTAGCTAAACCATTTTGCATCTTCACGCTTCATTCTTACTTGGATTCTGCTAACAAGTCTCCAGACTTCAAATTCACTACCACTCCTTCATCCTAGCCTTGCAACACAACCTCAGACTTGTTCAGTCTCACTCAAGTATCGTTATGTTACTTTCTGCATAAAACTCTCTTGAGTTCTTATTATCTTCAAGTTAATTTTGAATTTGATTACAAATTCCTCACATACATGGAAAAGCCTCTCTATAGTGTATGCTTTATTTTAATGTAAATACTACATTCCAGGAAAAACAAATTTATTGAATTTGTGCAAAGCTGCCATATTTACTATATAACTGCATGCTTTTGCATTTAACAATTGTTGAGCCAGGACTTCCTTCTTTCTGTGTTATTTGTTCATCTAATCATCAAAAAATAACTGTACTCAGTAATAACTACTGGGGTGATAATCTAAGTCAGCCTCTTTTAACTTATTTTAGCATCTGTGCTCAACTCTAGCAAAGGCCTTGTGTTTAATTCTAATTTCTGTAATAGCTGTTTTTAAAAGATACTGAAAATTAATTTAAGTAAATGACTGTGCTTTTAATATTTTTTTGACTACCTAACAGATAGCAAGAAAACAATAATTATTTGCTGAATAAATAACCACGTTATTAAAAAGGTATTTTTGAATCATCTTGACAAAAGACTATGTGAAACATTCTAGTTACTAAAATTATATTTTTGTACAGGGATCTGTACTTAATTTAAACCATGTCTAAGAAAACAAGGACATATAAATATTTGAATTAATCAGTCTTACAATTTACAGAAGATCATCTAATTAAATGTGCATATTCTTGATGTCATCTATAGTCTATAATTGGCTTATAATTCTCTATTGGGATTGGGGATAATATGAATTCAGTTCATGTTTTTGAAGTCACAAATATATTTTTAAATTTACTGTGAAAATAACCATACATATCTGTGACTATATTAAAAGTCATAAAACTGTCCTCTTTAACTGGGTGAAATGTATGGTAAATAATGACAGCAACATTTGATTATGCCAAAGTTTGGATAATAGTTTGTCAGTTTAGAATTTTGCACATGGCTATTTTCAGGTAGAGCTATAAATATTTTGAGTGCAGAATGAATTCCCAGAAGGCAAGAAAGTAGTTCCATCAATGGAAAATAAATAAATAAAATCAACATCTGTATATTCAGAAATAGAAAGCACAGAGGAAAGTCTTAAATTGGCTGTAGCTAAAGCTTGACAATCATCTTTTATCAAAACTAAAATAACTGGGCACCATGGTACCTATCTCAGCTGTGAAAGCACCAGTTTGTTAAACCAGTTTAGATTGACATATTGGATTAAAAACTTCAACAAAGATTGTACTGTAGGAACATCAGAATAGGTTTAATACTCTGAGGGATAAGGAAGAAGGGGAGGAGGTGGGTAAAGTGAGAAGAGGTGGAAATAATGCATCTTATTTTATTATTTTTTTGTTTCTAAATCTATTATCACCTAATAAACATCAACATCTACAGAGTTATTCTAGTTGCTGATCCTCAATCTTAAAGTTCATGTCGTTTGACTGGCTTTCTTCAGACATGACTGAGCAACTGAACTAAACTGAGTGTAATGTTTCTCCCCTTAATCATTTTTATTATTTCCATAATTCCTTGAAGAGTAAGTAGAATCTATAAATCACTCAATAAATAAAAATAAATTAGATTTGTTATCAAATGCCTTATTTAATTGCACTTATTTTGAAACTTAAGGAAAGGACTTTTGGACTTTTTGCTACACAGGGATTTCTACAGAAAATATATTTTATATTTTCTTTCAGTTTCCCTTTACAGGACTTCCCTCATAGCTGGTAAAGAATCCGCTCAGCTGGTAAAGAATACACCTGCAATGCAGGAGATCCTGGTTGTATTCCTGGGTAGGGAAGAACTGCTGGAGAAGGCATAGTCTACCCACTCCATCATTCTTGAGTTTCCCTTGTGGCTCAGCTGGTAAAGAATTCGCCTACAATGTGGGTAGACCCAAGTTTGATCCCTGGGTTGGGAAGATCCTCTGGAGAAGGGAAAGGCTACCCACTCCAGTATTCTGGCCTGGAGAATTGCCTAGACTATATATTCTATGGGGTTGCAAAGAGCTGGACATGAGTGAGTGACTTTCACTTTCACTGATCTATTTATTTGATAGTTCCCATCTATGGATGTGAGAGTTGGACTGTGAAGAAAGCTGAGCGCTGAAGAACTGATGCTTTTAAACTGTGGTGCTGGAGAAGACTCTTGAGAGTCCCTTGGACTGCAAGGAGATCCAACCAGTCCATTCTGAAGGAGATCAACCCTGGGATTTCTTTGGAAGGAATGATGCTAAAGCTGAAACTCCAGTACTTTGGCCACCTCATGAGAAGAGTTGACTCATTGGAAAAGACTCTGATGCTGGGAGGGATTGTTGGCAGGAGGAGAAGGGGACGACCAAGGATGAGATGGCTGGATGGAATCACGGACTCGATGGATGTGAGTCTGAGTGAACTCCGAGAGATGGTGATGGACAGGGAGGCCTGGCATGCTGCGATTCATGGGGTCGCAAAGAGTCGGAAACGACTGAGCGACTGAACTGAACTGATATGTATATTTATGGCTGATTCACATTGCTGTATGGCAGAAACCAACATAATATTGTTAAGTAATTGTCCTCCAAAAGGATAGATGTTATAATAGCTGCATGATATATTTTCCTTGTAATAAATATTTGGTGGTAGATACTTAGACAAAAATTCCTACTTTGGGGTAACCACCATTTTCTTCTCTCAAACTTTTCTCTACTATGAGAACGTAAACTAACATCTTATGCAGGTTGTGATGGTCACTCTCTTCCAAGTAACATAACTACTACCAACCTATAACATAGACTATGGTGTCATGAGAGTGAATCCTATAATGTAATAGTGATTAGGTATGTGAATCCATGGAGCACGAAGTAATACAGGGAAATCATCATAAGAATATGACTGGTTAAGCTTTTATAAATCTTGGATTTAAGGCACCAAATTAAGACTCATTTTTCTTATTAATGAAAAGCAATTGGCTGTCTCTCAATGATATTTACAGGATTCTGGATAAATTCCCCCAAATTTCTAGCCTTCAGTTTCATTCAAATAAAATAGAGATGATAGTATTTATCACAAAGTGATACTGTTGGTAAAAATGAGATCTAGGAGTTTTAATATTAATATGCAATGATTCTATAAATAAGACTCTCTACTGTTCTTTCAATTCTTTCCTCCAAATTTAACTGCTCTTGAGACTAAACAAACTCAGAAACATACCAGTCCCCAATTTATAAGTAAATCTCATTATCAAAATGATTTGATCACATATTCACCAATGGATGGCAAATTAAGAGGCTGCCCACTTAGGCTGAAGTGATCTTTGAGATTGAGTCTATAGGACACAGTGGTCTACTGATGTTGGACTTTAATCAGCTAGTTTGACTTTCTCTTCAGTCATAGAATGTAAAACAAATGAGATATGATTCTCAAGAGTAAATATTAATGCTATTAATGTTAGTCAGAACAATGGTAAATATCAGAATGCCTTGAGGAAATTGGCATGCCAATTTCTGATTGCCTTGAGGAAAAAAGCAGTATTCTAAAGACCTGATGAAGTATGGAAATCCTGAAATGCATTTGCTAGATTAATATTATGGTTCCACCCAAATGGAACAGTGGTAAAGTATCTGCCTGGCAATTCAGGAGACATAAGAGGCGTGGGTTCCATCCCGTGGTCAGGAAGATCACCTGGAATAGGAAACCAACTCCAGTAATGGCAACCAACTCCAGTAATCTTGGCCTGAAAAATGCCAAGGCCTGAGGAGCCTGGTGGGCTACAGTCCAATGGGTCTCAGAGTCGGACATGCTTACATGACTAATCACATATGCACAAACACCACCACCATCACCACCACCACTGCCATAACCACCACCACCAAAGTAATTTTTCTGCTCCTAAATATTTTCATGTTTTCATTTTATGAAAATATAATTAGATAGAAAATAGAGTCACTTTAAATGTGACAACAGCACATCACTTTCCATGTACCAGACCGTCACCAACAGTGAACAGCACAAAGCTAAGGAAGTGTTTCAGATGATACTTGCAATGGTTCAGTCACCTGCTCATGAGCATTGCTTACAATACCAACAGGACTCGATCCAGAAAGAAAGTGCACTTTTAGAGTAATTGCCAATGACAGCTGTCAGAGAGGGTGATTCTGAAATTCTGAAATAGAGTTGCTTAAATACTATGCCATATATAGGGATGTATTTTAAAGCAATCCAGGAACAAATCTAACTTTGGTTGGAAGAATATTCTCCATGAATCTTCTGTGTTTATGCATAATTTGAATGGGAGTATAAATGGACTTTCTTTTACACTATCTTTACAAAGATTATATAATGATCAACTTTGGAGATGTCTTTCCCATTGGAGCAAATCAAAGGCATGCTAACTTACTCTAAAGTCTTCTAAACATAATTTCAGAGTAGGCATGCTTAGTGGACACTGCACAACATAAGATTCAGGTTTCCAGTGCTCAAGGTTCTTCTCCAGGAACTCAACCCACAATGTTTGCAATTGTCACCTGAATCTTTGTCCTGGGGAAATTGGGGCTCAGGGAACCAGGAGAAAAATGATGATCTGCCCTCTAATGCTATTTCTGTCAGTTATATTCCTTTGTACCTGACCTAGAATTGACATGTATTTTTCTACCAAACAAAAACTGTGGCAGGGTAACTATTAAGACTAAATGGCAAGAACTTTCACATTTATTGACAACTTATCCAAAATTGATCTCAGAGTGACTAATTTTTCAGCAACATTCAGTTAACTGAGCTATATACACTTTCTAAATGTAGGAATATGTCTTCATCTAAAAGTTTATCCTCAAACTAATAAGAGATGTTATCTTGAAGGCAACATGATTGTACCTCAGTTATGTCATTATTTTTGTACTTATTAGCACTGTATAATAGATTAGATAAGTTTAAATTTTTCTTGCACAGAAGATTTTTTTTTGAGGGGATACCAAATTTTTGTTGTTGTTCCGTTGCTAAGTCATGTCCAACTCTTTGCGACCCCATGGGCTATTGCACACCAGGCTCCTCTGTCCTTCACGATTTCCTGGAGTTTGCTCAAATTCATATCCATGAGTCAGCAATGCTGTGTAGCCATTTCATCCTCTGCTGCTCTCTTCTTTTTTAGCCTTCAATCTTTCCCAGCATCAGGGTCTTTTCCAATGAGTTGCCTGTTTGTACCAGGTGGCCAAAGTATTGGAGCTTGAGCATCAGTCCATTCAATGAATAGAATGTTCAGGGTTGATTTCCTTTCGGATCAACTGATTTGATCTCCTTGCAGTCTAAGGGACTCTGAAGTTTTCTCCAGCACCACAGTTTGAAAGTATCAGTTCTTCAGGTCTCAGCTCTCTTTGTGGCCCAACCATCAAATTCATACATGACTACTGGAAAAACCATAGCTTGACTATATGGACCTTTGTTGACAAAAAAAATGACTCTCATTTTCAATACATTGTTTCAGTTTCTCATAACTTTCCTTCTAAGGAACAAATGTCTTTTAATTTCAAGGCTGCTGTCACCATCCACAGTGATTTTGGAGCCCAAGAGAATAAAATATGTCACTGTTCCCCCTTTTCCCCCTCTTTTGCCATGAAATGATGGGACCAGATGCCATGATTTTAGTTTTTTGAATGTTGAGTTTCAAGCCAGCTTTCTCACTCTCTTCTTTCACTTTCATCAAAAGGTTCTTTAGTTCCTCACTTTCTGCCATTAGAATGGTATCATCTGCATATCTGAGATTTCTTTTTTTTAATATTTCTCCCAGCAATCTTAATTCCAGCTCGTGAGTCATCCAGCCTGGCATTTTGCATGATGTACTCAGTGGCAGTGGTTTAGTCCTAAGTCATGTCTGACTCCTGTGATCCCATGCACTATCGCCTGCAAGGCTCCTCTGTTCATGGGATTCTTCAGGCAAGAATACTGGAGTGGATTGCCAGGTTCCTCCTCCAGGGGATCTTCCTGAGCCAGAAACCAAACCTTGTCTCCTGATTTGCAGGCAGATTCTTTACTGACTAAGCTATGAGGGAAGCCCCTAAATAAACAAGGTGACAATATATAGCCTGTCATAATCTTTTCCTAATTTTGAACCAGTCAGGTGATTCATATTTGGTTCTAACTGTTGCTTCTTGATCTGCATACAGGTTTCTCAGGAAACAGGCAGGGTGGTCTGGTATTTCCATCTCTTTAAGAATTTTCATGTTAATGTATGGCAAAACCAATACAATATTTTAAAGCAAAAAGAAAAAAAATAAATTGTAATTTTTGAGAAAGAAAAAAAATTTTTTTCCAAAGTTTGTTGTGACCCACTTCCTTGGTGGCTCAAAGGTTAAAGTGTCTGCCTCTAATGTGGGAGACCCAGGCTCGATCCCTGGGTCAGTAAGATCTCCTGGAGAAGGAAATGGTAACCCACTCCAGTATTCTTGCCTGGAGAGTCCCATGGACAGAAGAGCCTGGTGGGCTACAGTCCACGGGGTTGCAAAGAGTCGGACACGACTGAGCGACTTCACTTCACTTCACTTCACACAGTTAAAGGCTTTAGTGTAGTCAATGAAGCAGAAGTAGATGATTTTATGGAATTCCCTTGCTTTCTCCATGATTCAATGAATGTTGACAATTTGATCTCTGGTTCCTCTACATTTTCTAAACCCAGCTTGTACATCTGGAAGTTCTCAGTTAGTGTACTGCTGAAGACTAGCTTGAAGGATTTTGAGTATCACCTTGCTAGCACATTGAATGAGTGCAATTTTATGGTAGGTTGAAGATTCTTTGTCATTATCCTTCTGTGCAATTGAAATAAAGACTGACATTTTCCAGTCCTGTGACCACTGCTGAGTTTTCTCAATTGGCTGACATATTGAGTGTAACACTTTAACAGCATCATCTTTTAGGATTTGAAATAACTCAGCTCAAATCATGTCACTTCTACCACCTTTATTTGTAACACTGCTCCCTAAGGCCCTCTTGACTTCACACTCCCTCATGTCCAGCTCTAGGTGAGTGACCACACCATCATGGTTATCTGGTTCATTAAGACCTTTTTTGTGTAATTCTCCCATGTGTTCTAGCCATTTCTTCCTAATCTCTTTTGTTTCTTTACATCCTTGCAATTTCTGTCCTTTATCATGTCCATTCATGCATGAGATATTCCCTTGATATCTCCAGTTTTCCGGAAGAGAACCTAATTACTTTGTTTGAATTCCCACTTTCTAGGAGCATATTTGTTTTATTATCAACTATCAACTCATTGCAAATAGTGAAATTGTCTAATTTTTGTCTGAATTTTTGGTAACTAATATTGGGTAGCACATAATAGATTTCTAAGAAAAACAGGGTGTATTTCATATGAATCAAAAATGAAAATGAATTTCTCTATCAGAAGGTCAACAAAAGAAGAAAAATCAGTAAATTATTAAAAGGAACTACTGTATGCTAAAAGAGGAAGAGAAACCTGCCATTTGCCAATGATATCACAAGTTCACAAGAGGAAATACATGAGAAGTAAAACTCAAGAATTCTTTTTGAAAAGTCATTTCCGTCTTACATAGTTCTATTCTTAAGTGTACAGTAATTTGAGTTTTAGAAATTGCATATACCAATAAATTACACCAAGCAACCTGTGTAAACTCCACCCTTCACTCCAGAATGTTTCTGTGTTATTTCTTCCAGTCAATTACACCCTTCTCAGAAGAAAACCACTGTTTGTGTTCAGAGCACAAAAGATTAATTTTTCCTGTTCTAGGATTTCTGAAAATTGGAATCAGTCAATATAATTCTCAAGTAAAACTGCATTTTCTCATCTAAAAATCTGTGAGATATATTTTTGCTGTTGCATATATCAATTATGTGTTTAATTTGTGAATCAGTGTAGTTGGTAACACTGAAGTTTAAATCATTTATACCCTTACTGAAAAAGTTTCCCTCTACTTATTCTGAATTCAGACTGGGAAAGTAGTTTGTCAAGGATGTATATTGTCACCTGCTTATTTAACTTACATGCAGAGTACATCATAAGAAATACTAGGCTGGATGAAGCACAAACTGGGATTAAGATTGCCAATACTGAACTAGGAACTCCCCAGGTCAGTAGGTGCCCAATAAGCTACTGAAGATCAGTGGAGAAATAACTCCAGAAAGAATGAAAGGATGGAACCAAAGCAAAAACAATACCCAGCTGTGGCTGTGACGTGATAGAAACAAGGTCCGATGCTGTAAAGAGCAATATTGCATAGGAACCTGGAATGTCAGGTCCATGAATCAAGGCAAATTGGAAGTGGTCATACGAGAGATGGCAAGAGTGAATGTCGACATTCTAGGGATCAGCTAACTCAAATGGACTGGAATGGGTGAATTTAACTCAGATGACCATTATATCTACTTCTGTGGGCAGGAAACCCTCAGAAGAAATGGAGTAGCCATCATGGTCAACAAAAGAGTCTGAAATGCAGTACTTGGATGCAATCTGAAAAACGACAGAATGATTTCTGTTCGTTTCCAAGGCAGCCATTCAATACCACCATAATCCAAGTCTATGCTCCAACAAGTAATGCTGAAGAAGCTGAAGTTGGACGGTTCTATGAAGACCTACAATACCTTGTAGAACTAACATCCAAAAAAGATGTCCTCTTCATTATGGGGGACTGGAATGCAAAAGTAGGAAGTCAAGAAACACCTGGAATAACAAGCAAATTTGGCCATGGAATGTGGAATGAAGCAGGGCAAAGACTAATAGAGTTTTTCCTAGAAACTGCACTGGTCATAGCCAACACCCTCTTCCAACAACACAAGAGAAGATTTTACACATGGACATCACCAGATGGTCAACACCAAAATCACATTGATTATATTCTTTGCAACCAAAGGTGCAGAAGCTCTATACAGTCAGCAAAAACAAGACTGGGAGCTGACTGTGGCTCAGATCATGAACACCTTATTGCCAAATTCA
>SJYW01031672.1:3252-16093 GCA_006410735.1 Raphicerus campestris | reverse complement strand
TTAGGTGGTTTAGTCCTTACAATAATCCTGGAAGAAAAGTGTTGAACATTTCATGAGGAAAAAAAATAAATGTCCTTGCTTTGAGACTGAATGTTTTGCCAACATAGGATAAGCATCTCATAAGTCACTTCAGATCATCACTCAGAAGTACAAACTATCATCCCTCAAATTCCTCCAAAGAATTGCTTCACTGAAGTACACACAACATTCAAACTGATTCAAGCATAAATAAACCCTGCCTCCAGCCCATTAAGTATCTTCTTGCAGTCCTAGTGAAAATTATACAGAATAATCTGTTTGGAATCTATACTTATTAAATTCTGTATCCATGTGAGTTTCTCTCGTGATTGTAAGCAAATGTAAAATAAGTGAATGGAAATTAACAGTACAGCTTGAATCTTTGCACAATGCCTTTTCAATGCAGCAAAATGGCCAAAATAACTATAAAAAACATACTTACTTTTGAAGTTATTTCAAGATGGAATCCTGAGCACAAATTTACAAGGCCTTTGAGGGTTCACTGAAATAAAAAGATAGACACACAGGAAACAATAACAGCAGAGTACGTTAGATGGGGGTATGAAGAATGGTGGTNAATAACTATAAAAAACATACTTACTTTTGAAGTTATTTCAAGATGGAATCCTGAGCACAAATTTACAAGGCCTTTGAGGGTTCACTGAAATAAAAAGATAGACACACAAGAAACAATAACAGCAGAGTACATTAGATGGGGGTATGAAGAATGGTGGTCATTAGTGAATGAGATTTTTCAACACATTTCTGGGTGACTGGATGCAAATAGGAGCCTCCGAGGAGGTGAACTAACAGAATATGCTACAAGAGGCACTGCAGTGAGGTGAGAGCTTTTCTATTAGTAGCAAAGTTGAAACAACCCCTAGCCCAGAGTTTTTAAATAAGAGAGAAACATAGGGCTACCAATATGTTCTTTATTTTTTTAATAAATTTATTTATTTTAATTGGAGGCTAATTACTTTACAGTCTATGTGAAAACTACGGTCTATGTATGAAAAGCTATTTTAATTACTCCTCAATTCCCACCTCTACTCAGAGGGAAATCAGCCCAGAAATGTAACCNGTCATTAGTGAATGAGATTTTTCAACACATTTCTGGGTGACTGGATGCAAATAGGAGCCTCCGAGGAGGTGAACTAACAGAGAATATGCTACAAGAGGCACTGCAGTGAGGTGAGAGCTTTTCTATTAGTAGCAAAGTTGAAACAACCCCTAGCCCGGAGTTTTTAAATAAGAGAGAAACATAGGGCTATCAATATGTTCTTTATTTTTTAAATAAATTTATTTATTTTAATTGGAGGCTAATTACAGTCTATGTGAAAACTACGGTCTATGTATGAAAATCTATTTTAATTATTCCTCAATTCCCACCTCTACTCAGAGGGAAATCAGCCCAGAAATGTAACCTAGAGATGAGCAGAATGGACTGTGGAGCGTTGGTTCAAAGCCTGCTTCTGTCGCTTACTGCTTGCTGTGTGACTTTGGGCAGGTTATTTAATCTGTCCGCGCATCCATTTCCTTGTGTGTGATAATAACAGTAGCTAACCCAAATGATTGCTGTGAGGGACAAGTGATTTTATGTATGTGATGTTCTTGGGGCTGGCACATGACCAACAGCTCTATCAATATTAGCTATTGCATTTCTCAGCAGCAGCATCATAACCTTGGAACAAATCTCTTGAATCAGTCACAGAATAATATCTGTGGTTTATGGTATGGGACCTGGGGTCTCCAAATAATGCCCTCCTCAGTCTGGAACTTGGGGAACTAATACCTAACTGCTGGCTCCCTGCCCAACTAACCCTACAGCAATCCTGCCCATGAATGCCTCCTCTGCAGAAGGTTTTTTGTCAGACTCCCCACCAAAGGAGAAGCAAAGTATCTCAGGAAATAGACTCACTAATATAAAGTGAACCCCCTCCCAACTATTCAGTTTGAAATATAAATAGAAAACCAAAGATCTCTAAGTATGGTTTACCAGCATCTTTTTTTAATAGTCAAAGTAATTTTTTATTTTATTTTGATTTTGTTTCCAGTTTTATCAAGATATAATTGACTTGTAACTGTAAATTTAAGGTGTAAAATGTGATGCTTTGATATACATAGATGTTATAAAATGATCACCACAGTGAGGTTGGTTAACACATTATCGTTGTTGTCCTTTAGTCACTGAGTCACATCCAATTCTTTTGTGACCCGGTGGACTGTAACCCACCAGGCTCCTCTGTCCATGGGATTTCCCAGGCAAGAATACTGGAGGGGTTGCCACTTCCTTCTCCAGCGGATCTTCCCAACCCAGCAATCATGTCCACATCTCTTGCATTGGCAGGCAGATTCCTACCATTGAGACACCTGGGAAGATCCATTATCATTACATAGTTACAAAGAGCAGAAATTGATCCCAGAGGAACTAGAGATAATTCAGGGAGCAGAGAGAAGTTAAAAAACAGCAACAAACTCCAATTAGAAATCTCAGAAGTGAGATGATTTATACCTAACAAAAAATACATACATACATACATATATATATATATATATATATATATACACACACACACACACACACATGCACACACACACATATATGTAATGGACACTAAAAGAAGAAACCAAGAAAAACAAGAAAAAAGAACTTTTGGTATTGAAAACATAATTTCTGAAAATNATATACACACACACACACACACGCACACACACACATATATGTAATGGACACTAAAAGAAGAAACCAAGAAAAACAAGAAAAAAGAGCTTTTGGTATTGAAAACATAATTTCTGAAAATTCCAAAAAAATTTTTTTTTAAGCTAGAAGTTAAAATCAAGGCAGTTCCCCAGGATATAAAGTATTATGACAACAAGATGGATGATGACAACAAGATGGAAACTAAGAAAAAAGAACAAAAGTCTTAGAGGGCCAATTTATAGGAACTTCATATAAAACTAATGGGTTTTAGGGGGAAAAAATTCAAAATGGATGGTCCAGGGGTACCAAAGATGAGGTTGAAAAATATATCCCATGGCTGAGGAAGGATTTAAAGATTCAGGTTGAGATGCCCTGTGAAGGTGGAACAGGGGAGTGACGTCCACACTGCTCACAGTGTTAAGGAACTTTAGGACACTACGGCCCAAGAGAAAATCCTGAGATGAAAACCCAGTGAGAATAATTACATTATGAACAAGTAAGAAGAACAAAATCTGAATGAACAACACTAGTTGCGGTGAGCCGACACAGCGATGCTTGCCAAGTATCATCCACTCACCTTAGTAATGGGTGGGAGTGCTGACCGCATGGCCTTTACAAGTGGCACCAGCTTAGACATGAAGATAAGATCATAAAGGTAAACAAAACAATTTTTATTGTTTGTCCCTGTTTAGCAAGAACTTCAGCTAGCCTTCAAACTCCTAAATATTTTAGGATTTCCCCAGCATGACCTGCAAGTCTTGACCCCCAGAGGCAGCAGCACGCCCACCTCTCTGGGACTCGTTCGTTCTGCAACGTTGTTTCCATCAGTGCCAGTGTAGCCAGAGTCTGCTGTTGATAACTGTCTGGGCTGAGCTGGGCCATCACACACTTCACCCACCAGGCCTTATCAGCAGTCTGCTTGACCCAGCCCCATCACATGCTAAAGAGTACCCTTGGCCCTCTAGGCCTCAAATTTAACATCTGTAAATTTGGGATAGTAATAGTATTTATTTCACAGTGCTCCTGAGAGGATGAAGTGAGATAATCACATTTAGGAATGGAGCACAGTGCCTAGCACTTAAGTTAGTGTTTGATAAAGGTTTCAGATTGCCAACATTTGTTGGATCGATCATAAAGAAAGCAAGGGAATTCCAGATAAACTTCTGCTTAACTGACTACACTAAAGCCTTTGACTGTGTGGATCACAACAAACTGTGGAAAATTCTTAAAGAGATGGGAATACCAACTACCTTACCTGTCTCCTGAGAAACCTGTGTGTTAGAACGGGAGTTAGAACGGGACATGGAACAATGGACTGGTTCAAAATTGGGAAAGGAATACAACAAGGCTGTATATTGTCAGTCTGATTATTTAACTTATTTGCAGAGTACATCATGCAAAATGCCAGGCTGGATGACTCAAGCTGGAATCAAGATTGCTGGGAGAAATGTCAATAACCTCAGATATGCAGATGCACCACTCTAATGGCAGAAAGTGAAGAGGAACTCAAGAGCCTCTTGATGAGGGTGAAGGAGAGTGAAGAAGTGGGCTTAAAACTCAGCTTCCAAAAACTAAGATCATGGCATCCAGTCCCATCACTTCATGGCAAATAGATGGGGAAAAAGTGAAAACAGTGACAGATTTTATTTTCTTGGGCTCCAGAATCACTTGGGTGCCAATCGTGACTGCAGCCATGAAGTTAAAAGATGCTTGCTCCTTGGAAGGAAAGCTGTGACAAACCTAGACAGTGTTTTTAAAAGCAGAGACAACACTTGCTGACAAAGGTCCATATAGTCAAAGCTGTTCCCTCTTCTCAGCTCCATATTCCCTGGACTTATCTTTCTTGTTCTGTCCACTTTCTTCTCAGGATCTGCGTAAGAATTAACAGAAAGATGTAGTCCTCTTTGAGTGACCAGCATCCGCCTACACTGCTTCCTTCCAGTTCTTCTCCTAGCCTACCCTGGTGTGAAACCTGTCTCCAGTGGAGAAGGAAAAAGTTGACTCTGTAGTTTATGTGCTCTGTATGGAGGACCTCGGGGGCCTGCTTTGGCCTCCTCAGCTTTGATATCTCTAGGGTGGGAGAAACAGAAAGGACAAAGCAGAGAAGAGCAAGGGGATGCAAAGATACACAAAGTTACTTAGGAAAGTCAAGTTGTTATCTGCCACAGACCTGCCACAATTTTGATACCTTACAGACCAGTCCCAGGCATCATGTACTGAGTGAAAACTTACTAGATGCCAGGCATTCCCCTAAGCACTTTGTGTGTAGTATTAACTCATTTACTATCATAGCAACCTAGGAGCCTTGTAGGATTTTATTCCACCTTTTCCAGATGAAAAAATGGAGGCTTGGACAAGCTGAAGAAACTTGCCCAAGGTCAGTGAGAGTGTCCAGGAGAAAAGTGGAATTCCAGCTGAGGCAGTGTGGTTCCAGGGCTGGAGCCTCTACCCTCCTCCCCCCAACCTCTCCTAGACTGTGAACCAAACAGCCCCTGTGCTTTTCCCTCGGTCTCTGATTGCAGCACAGGGCATGAGTCTGTGGTTGGAGCAGCAGGCGTGTGTCAGGGTCACCCCCATGCCCTCCTTATCCTTGAAACTGGTATGCCTCCTGCATCCCACCCTGCCCCAAACCCACTCGTTTCGGATGGAGTTACTTCCTATATGAATTCCATTTCAATGGTAAGTTGCTATGCAACTGTGGGCCTACCCTGGCCCTCCAGACTTCATCATGACAGGCTCTGATGTCTGCTTAGAAAAGCACAATGTGGTATACAAAGCCAGCTTCAACCACCACCATCACAGCTATGAGACATTGATCAAGTTTATTTTCTCCGAGTCTTGACAGCTTCATCTCTCCTTCTTTCATGTAACTTTATGATGAGCACATAGGTGCATTCTAACCTGGGGTGGCATAAACCTATTGCAGTTGCTCTGTGTGAAGCCCTCTGCTTGAGGTCCTTTTTCCTAGAGGGTCAGTCCCATTGTCTCGTTATGTGCATGTCAGAAGCAATATACCGAATGATTCACTCTTAGCAAAGGTTTTTTTTGCTTTAGAGAACCATTGCTCCATATCTATTGGGTTATAACCAGGGTTAAGTCAGTCAATTTTTCCCTGAAGTTAATCAGACACGTTATCTTAAATTAATGTGCTCAATAATAATGTTAATAGCTACCATTTTGAAAATGAATCTATATGCAAAACAGGTTCACAGATATAGAAAATAAACTTATGGTTAACCAAAGAGGAAAGGAGGNGGGGGCCTGCTTTGGCCTCCTCAGCTTTGATATCTCTAGGGTGGGAGAAACAGAAAGGACAAAGCAGAGAAGAGCAAGGGGATGCAAAGATACACAAAGTTACTTAGGAAAGTCAAGTTGTTATCTGCCACAGACCTGCCACAATTTTGATACCTTACAGACCAGTCCCAGGCATCATGTACTGAGTGAAAACTTACTAGATGCCAGGCATTCCCCTAAGCACTTTGTGTGTAGTATTAACTCATTTACTATCATAGCAACCTAGGAGCCTTGTAGGATTTTATTCCACCTTTTCCAGATGAAAAAATGGAGGCTTGGACAAGCTGAAGAAACTTGCCCAAGGTCAGTGAGAGTGTCCAGGAGAAAAGTGGAATTCCAGCTGAGGCAGTGTGGTTCCAGGGCTGGAGCCTCTACCCTCCTCCCCACAACCTCTCCTAGACTGTGAACCAAACAGCCCCTGTGCTTTTCCCTCGGTCTCTGATTGCAGCACAGGGCATGAGTCTGTGGTTGGAGCAGCAGGCGTGTGTCAGGGTCACCCCCATGCCCTCCTTATCCTTGAAACTGGTATGCCTCCTGCATCCCACCCTGCCCCAAACCCACTCGTTTCGGATGGAGTTACTTCCTATATGAATTCCATTTCAATGGTAAGTTACTATGCAACTGTGGGCCTACCCTGGCCCTCCAGACTTCATCATGACAGGCTGTGATGTCTGCTTAGAAAAGCACAATGTGGTATACAAAGCCAGCTTCAACCACCACCATCACAGCTATGAGACATTGATCAAGTTTATTTTCTCCGAGTCTTGACAGCTTCATCTCTCCTTCTTTCATGTAACTTTATGATGAGCACATAGGTGCATTCTAACCTGGGGTGGCATAAACCTATTGCAGTTGCTCTGTGTGAAGCCCTCTGCTTGAGGTCCTTTTTCCTAGAGGGTCAGTCCCATTGTCTCGTTATGTGCATGTCAGAAGCAATATACCGAATGATTCACTCTTAGCAAAGGTTTTTTTTGCTTTAGAGAACCATTGCTCCATATCTATTGGGTTATAACCAGGGTTAAGTCAGTCAATTTTTCCCTGAAGTTAATCAGACACGTTATCTTAAATTAATGTGCTCAATAATAATGTTAATAGCTACCATTTAAAAATGAATCTATATGCAAAACAGGTTCACAGATATAGAAAATAAACTTATGGTTAACCAAAGAGGAAAGGAGGAACAAATTAAGAGTATGAGGTTAACATATACAAATTACTATACATAAACAGCAAGGATTTACTGTATAGCACAGGGAATTACACCCAAGATCATGTGAGAACCTATAATGGAATGAAATCTGAAAAAAATATATAAAACTGAATCAGTTTGCTGTACACAGCACAATATTATAAATCAACTATATTTCATAAAAAATAGCAGCTACAATTTGTATAATACTCAGTATAACCCAAGTACTGTGCTGAGGTTGATTTGATTTTTAGTCTTGTGAGAGAAGAAATCTTATACCCATTTTACCAAATGACAGATTTAGAGGTGAAATAACTCATCTACAGTCACAAAGCTAGCACATGTCAGACCTGGACTGACCAGTACCCACTGGAATCCAAGCCCATGCTCTCCATCACTGCTTTCAAATAATATAATAGTAATAACAAAAGAGCATAATGAGAAATTTAGTTTCTATATTCTTTTTGTTTTCAAAAAACCTGCATATTAATCCAAGTCACATGTTCCATTAAGCCTTGAGAATAAAATAGAACTAGTCTTAGTAGAACTGTTTACAAGACCAAGGGAAAGAGAAGTCCCGAGAGAAGTTTCGATTATCTGAACATGTACAGAAATCTCTGGGAAGTGGACACTTAAAACAAATTATTGAAATTGTGTTTGCTGGTTTTATGTAAATTTTCAATGAATGTATTCAGCGGACCTCTCCAGCATAAAGATATGAGACAGTCCCCAGTTGACACCTCAATTAAAAAGTCAAATTTTCTAGTATGAATATTTGATACTGACTTATTTATTCATTGATGTTTGCTATAATACCCAATAACATGAATTCATTTGGCCCATTTCCCTTGAGTATTCAGTTTGCAAACTTCTGGTGGTGGGGCAGTTGGGGGTAGTTTGGAAATTTAAGAAATAGCAAATTAGATTCGATAGATAAATGACACATCACTATTCAGAAACTATTATGGCTTTAACAGAAAATAGAATACAACACCCACACCCTTTTATAGACCTGATTAACAAGAAAATTTCTCCAAGCAGATGGAGCATGAAAATTGCTGCCCCTTGGAATAAGCTGTCTAATTGAGTTTAATATTTTCATTTGGTTTTCCACTGTTCTTATTATTATTGCCATTTTAGCTTGTGCATTACAGCCATAGCATATGCCTCTGGGTACACGAGGAAGGAAAAACTCAATTTTAGTGTTTGTCTTATTTGCATTTTACTTGAAGCAATTTGGTTTGCCACATGGAGTGAATAAAGCTGTCATGTTACTTTTTTTTTCCCAAAAAGAACACAATAACTATAATGGACTATGCATTCATTACTGAGTAGATTAATTTTTTTATTCCATTGAATGGCATAAAATGGGGTATAGTTTCAAGCTGAGTTGTGCCTGTTGAATCACGATGCACACTTCCCACCTACACATGTAATAGGTCCTGGCTTTTCTGCCAGTGTTTTCCAAAAATGTTATCTTTTTCTGAAGAATATTACAGGCATCCCTCAGCGATATGGTGGGATTGGTTCCAGACCACATAAATAAAGCAAATATTAAAATAAAGTGGGTCACACAGTTTTCAGTGTTTCAGTGAGTATAAAAGTTATGTTTATGCTATATGTAGTCTATTAAGTGAAAAATAGTATTATGTCTAATGAACATGCACATACTTTAAAAATACTTCATTGTTAAAAGATGCTAACCGTCATCTGAGCCTTCGGCCAAGTGTAGTCTTTTTGCCCATGTCTTGCCTCCGTGCTGATGGTTGCTGACTGATCAGGGCAAGTGGTTGCTGAAGGGTGGGTGGCAGTGGCAATTTCCTAACCTAAGACAGCAGTGACGCTTAACACATCGAAGGATTCTTCCTTTCACAAATGGTTATTTCTCTGCAGCATCTACACGGTTTTATAGCATTCTACCCACAGTAAAACTTTCAAAGTGGGAGTCAAAGCAACAGCAGGGTTTGAGAAGATTATCAACTAAGTTTATATAATATTTCAGCAATCTTTACTGCAACGTTACTAGAAATAGATTCCATCTCCAGAAACTACGTTCTTTGCTCATCTACAAGAAGCAACTCCTTATCCGTTCAAGTTTTATTGTGAAATTGCAGCAATTCAGTCACATCTTCAAGCTCTACTTCTAATTCTAGTTCTCTTGCTGTTCCTACCGCATCCACAGTTTCTTCCTCCACTGAAATCCTCCACCCCTCAGAGTGAACCATGAGGATGGGAATCAACTTCTTCCACATTCCTGTTGCTGTTTATATTTTGACCTCTTCCTATGAATCAAGAATGTTCTTAATGATGTCTAGAATGGTGAGCCCTTTGCAGAATGTTTTCTATTTACTTTCCCCAGGTTCATCAGAGGCATCACTAAAGCCTTAGAAACTGTATTTCTTAAATAATAAGACTTGAAAGTAAAAATTACTTCTTGATCCGTGGGCTACAGAATGGATGTTGTGTTAGCAGGCATGAAAAAAACATGAGTCTTGTACATCTCCATCAGAGCTCTTTGGGTGACCCAGTGCATTGTCAATAAGCTGTAGTTTTTTGAAAGGATTTTTTTTTTTTCCTTGAGCAGTAGGTCTCAACAGTGGACTTAAAATATTCAGTAACCATGTTGTCAACAGATGTGCTGACATCCAGGCTTTGTTGCTCCATTTATAGAGCACAGGCAGAGCAGAGTGTACATAACTCTTAAGGACACTAAGATCTTCTCAATGGTAAATAAGCATTGGCTTCAGCTTAAAGTTACCAGGTGCAATAGCCCCTAACAAGAGAGGCAGCCTCTCTTTTGAAGCCAAATACTGGTTTTTTCCTCTCTAGTTAGTCCTAGATTGCATCTTCTTCCAGCATAAGACTGTTTAGTCTACAGTGAAAATCTGTAACCACCTTTATTATTCATCTTAACTAGATCTTCTGGTTAACTTACTGAAGTTTATGCATCAGCACTTGCTGTTTCAGCTGTTTCACTATGATGTCACGAAGACAACTTCTTTCCTCAAACCTTATGAACCAACCTCTGCCAGCTTCAAACTTTCCTTTTGCAGCTTCCTCACCTCTCTCGGCCCTCACAGGAGAGAGTTAGGGCTTTGCTCTAAGTTTTAAGGAAGTGTTGTGGCTAATCTGATCTTCTGTCCAGACCACAACTTTCCCCAGATCATCAATAAAGCTCTTTCACTTTTATATGCTGTTCACTGGAGCAGCGCTTTTAATTTTCTTTAAGCATGTTTTCTTTGCATTCACAATTTAGCCGACTGTTAGGCCAAATCTAGGCCTTTTGAACCAGTCTTGGCTTTCAACATGGCTTCCTCACTAAGCTTAATCATGTCTAGTGTTGATTTAAAGTGAGAGACATTCGACTCCTTTGATTTGAACACTTCTAGGCCATAAGATTAATTGGCCTAATTCCAGTATTATTGTGTCTCAAGGACTAGGGAAGCTAAAGAAGAGTAAGAGAGATGGAGGAATACTGGGTCAGTAGAGCAGTTAGAACACACACATTTATCAAGTTCACTGTTGTTTATGGTCATGGTTCATGGCACCCCAAACTGATGACAATACTAACATAAATGATTACCAGTCACAGATGACCATAACAGATGTCATAATAATAATGTAAAAGTTTGAAATATCACAAGAATTACCAAAATGTGACCCCAAGACATGAAGTAAGCAAATGCTATTGGAAAAAATGATGACAATAGACATGCTTGACACAGTATTCCTTCAGTTTGAAAAAATGTGTTACCTTTGAAACACAATAAAGCAAGATCTGGCTGTACTTATGATGAAATAAAAAGACATCTTCTGGCTTATACATACTCATTTTCTATAAGAAAATATAAATTAAAATATGATCTTTGACTCCCAAAAAGTACTCTGTTAGATATTCATCTTTCTTCATCTCTTGGGGACTTTAATTTCTCTTACTTTTTTTCCTCTTTGTATGTTGTTTCCTTTACATTCTCATCTACCATCTAGCTATTGCCAAATCCTTCTTTATATGTTAGTGATCTTCATTGTGTTTATACCAGGATTCAGACTTGTCTGTCTCTGCCTGGAGGTTCACTGGTCAACCCCTCAGAGCTCTATTTGCATAAAGTATTGAGGATCTCCCTAAGAAATAGCTTATGGTAAAATGAGGGGACTAGAGGGGAATATATTTGTTTCAAGACAGTGGAACAGGGTTGGAGGAGAGGGTCATTTGGGTAAGACATGATCATTCAAATCATTCATTCCTCACTCAGATCCCTTGGGAGTAGAGACTATAAATAAAAACCTTTAAGAGCTGTTTTACTGAAAATATATTTGGACAGTGATAGCATAAAGAAGCATATTTGGTAACATGGACAATAGATGGTCATATAATAATTAACGTGTATTGTACATTTTCTCATCACAAAACACCATATATAATCTCAATCAAACACACTGTTATGATCATCACAGTGACCCTGTTATGGTCATTATTTTTTCCCATTTTACAGAAAAGGAAACTACAGAGGAGAAATATATCTTGCCTGTGAACAAGCAGCTAAAAAGTGGCAGATCCAAAATTCTAACTCAAATCTCTGATTTTAAAATCTACTGTCTAGGCCACATTGAATTACTGTCTCCCACCAAGACAAACTGGAGCACCTCGGAATATGGAACAGAAACCATAGGCTGTAGAAATCACATGTGTCTGCCTATGTCTGTGGTCTAAGACGGGAGGGTAACAGGTCACTTAGTACGGGGACCTAACACCTTCCAGCCCAAGTCATAGGGCTCTCATTGGCTTCTAGCAACTTCTTAGCTGCTAAGTAAGTCAGGAGGAAAGTGGTTCCTGGCAGATGGTAGCCTAGATGACTGCCTTGAGAATACAAGTGAAGTAACTTTTGGGTTTCCAGGATACTGAGGGGAAATTCGAAAGCAATGGAAGTTCTGGTAAACCAGGGCGGGAGTAAAATGAATTGTTTTGTTCTCACTTTATGACTCTGTTTTTAGCCTCAGGCTGGTTAGGCCTAGAGAAACAGGTTACACTAAAAACCCCTAAATCAGGATCTATTTGATAATGAAACAAGGAAAATTGCCCCTTGTTTTTACATTCTGTTGCTTCTTAATGTCAGTTTGTGACTTCTGGGAAAGAAGACAATTCTTCATATGCTGTATTTTGCTCTATTTTCTTTCTGCTGAGTGTACTGTGTGCCAGGGGCCAGTGTGAGGAATCCCGCCCGTGACAAGGTCATGAGGAAGGAAGCCTGACAAAACGCAAGGACGTTATCAGACTTCAGGGGTTCCCCCTGGAATTTCCTGAGCATCCACCCGCCAAGATCAGAGTCTGCCTGCTTTACTGTGTTATGCTTTCCACCTACTCTTCTGTCATTAACGGGGGGCTGTCCCCCCACCACCTTTTTCTGGAAAAAATTAGAGATTTTAGATAATAAATCTCCTGGGCATAATACGAGTGTTTCAATCCAAAACCCCCTCTGATGGCTTTCTAGCCTGCCTGCAGGACTCGTACAGCTGTGCATGTGATTATTTGAGGCCTCCCGACTGCGGGAGGCACAGGAAGCTTAAAACATCCTAGGAATGTAGGGACTTCCAAGGAGTCAAAATCATTAGAATAGGACTGATTAAAGGTTTCATTTGTT
>SJYW01031669.1:159838-187173 GCA_006410735.1 Raphicerus campestris | reverse complement strand
CACCTCCCTCCCCACCCCACCTCCCCAGATTCTGCATATAAGCAATATTATATGATATTTGTCTTTCTCTGACTTACTTCACTCAGTATGACAATCTCTAGGCCCATCCACGCTGCTGCAAGTGGCATTATTTCGTTCTTTCTTGTGGCTGGGCAGTATTCTACTGGGGCTCCCCAGGAGGCACTAGTGTAAAGAGCCCACCTGCCAACGCAGGCCATATGAGACGCGGTTTTGACCCCCGGGTCAGGAAGATCCCCTGGAGGAGGACGGGGCAACCCACTCCAGTATTCTTGCCTGGAGAATCCCATGGACAGAGGAGCCTGGCAAGTGATAGTCCATAGGGTTGCAAAAGAGTTGGACACGACTGAGGTGACTTAACACATACGTATTCCATTACATGAATATGTATGTACCACATCTCCTTTCTAAAGCGCCACACGATTACTGTCATGTCTCTTGTGCTCAGGTGCCTGAAGGAAGCTGTGCAGAGGACCCTGGCTGCCTTCTGCAGTGCATCTTGTGCCTCGGGGAGATGAATCACTTCCTCTCTGCATACTTCTGGACAAGCGTATGCAAGCCTGTGGCTGACACACTTCATCCCACATGGCAGAAGACCAACAAAATGCAAAGCAAGTTTGTAACAACAGACTTTAGGAACCCCTGGAAATTGATTAGAAGCATCACATTATAGAATTAATTTCCAGGGGACTTCCTTGGTGGTCCAGTGGTTAAGAATCTGCCTTGCAGTGGAAGGGGATGTGGGTTCAATCCCTGGGTGAAGAACTAAGATAACATGTGCTGTGAAGCAACTGAGCCTGTGTACCACAACTAAGGAGTCCCTGCACCACAAGGAAAGATCCCAGATGCTGCAATGAAGACCCAATGCAGCCAAGTAAATAAATAAAAATTTGAAAGTAAGATAAAAATAAAAATTAAAAAAAAGAATTTCCACTATCAGATGTATGATGAGGCAAAAATGTGTCAGTGTGTTCCGACAATTTTATACTTGTCAGGGTTCTAGTAATGTAAATGTGGCCTTTCTAAATGCCATTCAGAATTGTTACTTTACCTTCTGGTTCCACCTTGTCCCATATCCACTACATTAAAATATATATATATATTTTTAATTGAAGGATAATTGCTTTACAGTATTGCATTTGCTTCTACCAATATCAACAGGAAACAGTGATTGGTTTATGGCTGTTTCCCCTCCCATTTGAACATCCGTCCGCATTCCACCCCTCTAGGTTGTTACTGAGCCCTGGTCTGAGTTCCCTGAGTCATGCAGCAAATTCCNTACAGTATTGCATTTGCTTCTACCAATATCAACAGGAAACAGTGATTGGTTTATGGCTGTTTCCCCTCCCATTTGAACATCCGTCCGCATCCCACCCCTCTAGGTTGTTACTGAGCCCTGGTCTGAGTTCCCTGAGTCATGCAGCAAATTCCCATTCACTATCTACTTTACATGTAGCAATGTTTATTTCCATGTTACTCTCTCCATACCTCCCACCTGCTTCTCCTCCCACTTCCCCCAGTCTGTGTCTGTAAGTCTGTTCTCAATATCTGTGTCTCCATTGCTGCTCTGCAAAGAGGTTCATCCACTGCCTTTTGAATCTATGGTTCTCACAGGGCTGCATCTTCCTCACAGAAATCCACTCTTGAAAGTCAAGTTCATCTCAACTTTCCCACTTCTGTCTCCTCAGCTATCCAGTTGCATTTTCTCCTTGGAGAGAAATGGCTGTTGAAACTCTCTGGGGTTTTTGCACTGGTTTTAGGGCACCTTATTTTCTGAAATGAACTCTGAAATAACACATCTAGTGGAGTGTTTATGAAAAAGACAAACTAGTCAAACACAGAACTCTCCTTGAAAATCAGAATATGTGATTTTCAAAATACTTTCTCACGCAGCTGAATTACAAAGATTAACCCTTATCACACAAGAGCAACAGAAATGCTAGCCCTTCAGGTTTGGGCAAGGAACACAGCTGGACCAATCGCAATGGCCCAGAGATCGAAGGGTCCCTTTTATATGTTTTGCTCTGTTTTGCACACCTGGATTTAAAAAATAAAAGAAAGGTAGACAGGAAACCCCAAAATGACAGGTTGAAATTCCTGCTAATCTAAGAGGGGCCTGGAATGAAATTCCTGGGGCAAAAGCTGATTTAAAGAAAGATCATCTGTAAGGGCAGAGAGATGTCTGCAAATAAAGATGACTCCAAAAACACACATATATAGAATTCATATGTTTTACCCTATTTAAATTATCTTCCAGTTGTGTTGAAGTTTGAATAACTAGTCATTGGTTTCCAGAAAATGAAGCAAAATAAGTATAAAATATGTTAAAAGTTAATTCAGCCTGTCGAATTAGGTCTAGCTTTATTTTCATTAATATTTTTTATCAGATTTATTATTTGCCTACAAGAGACAAAGGAATAAGAGCTTAAAAGATTCCCTGGAATGGAAGAGTCAAAATATAGAAAAACAAAAGGGATTTCCCCGACAGTCCAGGCTTGGCGCTTCCACGGCAGGAGGTTTGATCCCTGGCCGGGGAACTAAGATCTTAAGTTCCTTGTGGCACAGCCAAGAAAAACAAACAAACAACAAAACACAGATAGCTTTTATTCCTAATTCTATAGGGATGAAAAGAAAGTAAACATTAACAGCGCCATATATTCTCCTTCCACATTCTCATAGTTCAGTTAGTCTTCATTTGATTAACTTATTAGATCCATATTCTTAATCTTGGGTCCCAATACATTTCTCTGACATCTCAAGACAGAATTGTTAAATTAAGTATTCTAAGCCGAGGGTAGGGGGTGGGGACCTTTTTTCTGCTATGAAGAATGTATTTTACTTGTATCAAGTATTTTGATTTTGTAACTTTGCAAAGCCAAGTATGTGGAGATTAGTAGGTTCTTGGAAAATTAAAAGTATCTTAAGATATATTTGGTTAACAGAATATCTTGGTTTCCCTCCCAATTTTGGCATTTGCCTCATTCTTCACAAACCACTGCTCTTAAATTATATGCCATCCATTATAGACACGGGTATAAGGGACAGTTGGTCTCAACAGACAAAAACAGATTTACCCAGTGACTTGTTACATTCAAGACATTCTTCTCTGTTTATGACAAACAGAAACTTTGGCTGCATCTGACTAGTTCTGACTTCTTTGTTAGAGTGATATTGATTTGAAAAAAAAAATAAATGTGTTTTTAAGGATAGCTGCAACAAGAGTAATGCAATATAATTTGATTTTACATAGTACACTTAGGAACGAAATTATAGTAACTCTACTTTAATTTGTGGGAGACCATGAAGTTATGTGCAACTTTCCAAATTAAACCAATAGACCAAATCCTGCCACAAGATCTTGGCTTCTCTCAATAGATTGCAAACTCTCTAGCACATGACTCCTTGGTGGGGCAGCACTTATAATGAAACATGTCAAATTCTGGCACCGGAGAACCATCAGAAGAAAACCTATGCCATGACTGCATGACAGTGGTCTGCATCTCTGCCTTTGATTTTTTATGGTTCATAGGAAAAATGACAGTATGGCATCCCAGAAATGCAGATGAGCAGAACATTGGGAAAGCTAAGTGCCAACCCATCCACCCACCGACTAGCTGTCAACTTGGTGCAAATCTTTGCATTTTGCTTGACCTCGTTTTTCTCTTCTGTAGAAGTAAAGGGATAGATTCCACAATGCCTATACTCCTTTTAAATGTTAAAACTCTAATGTAAAAAATGGTTATATAAGCCAGTTATCATTCTTAGCACTTTACATATTTCATATATGAACTCTGTCCTCAGAACTATCCTATAAAGTAGGCATTATCTTATTACCATTTTACAGATAAACAGAAGTATTTCAAAAAAAGGAAAACAGTTAAAAAGTAAATATTCCATCTCTACAAATGACCCAGTTCCATTTGTCTTTGTGGCTGAGTTATATTCCATTGTGTATATGTAATATATGTTCTTTATCCATTCACCTGTCATTGGACATTTGGGTTGTTTCCATGGCTTGGCTATTGTGAACAGCGCTGCACTGAACAATTGGGATTGATGTATATACACTACCATGTGTAAAATTGATAGCTAGGAGGAAGCTGCTGTATAGCGCAGGGAGCTCAACTCAGCACTCCGTGATGACCTAAAGGAATGAGATGGGGGTGGTGATGGGGAGGTCCAGAAGGTAGGGGATATATGTATACATACTGCTGATTCACTCTGTCATTCAGCAGTAGCCAACACAACATTGTAAAGCAATTATACTCCCCCCCACCAAAAAAGTAAGACTGTCAGTTGTGTGAATGCTTCAACTGTGTGACTTCAAATTCATTCCATCTCCTCCCTGCCCACCCTTAACACAGCCTTATCCACTTTCTTACTCTTCCACACAGCCCTAAGGTTTATATCTTGGATAGCTAAAACTTGGACAGAATGAAATTCAGAAGAGACTTGGAGATATTCAGTAGAGACTTTTGACTCATCAGCTTCCAGGAGTATTTCAATCCATGGCTGGGGATAAACTCTGCCAAAAGGATCATACAGTTAAGATTCAGGGCAGGAAATGCCAACCATAAGCCTGAGAACAAAAGGAAAGCATGGAGATGGTAGTTTCCTTTGCCAACAGCTGTTCTGCCTCCACTCCTAGGAAGAAAATTATATTCCCTGGGAGTCAGGCTCTATCATGTGACTCGCTTCCACCAATGAACTGTGCCAGCAGTGAAGTGGCAGAAGCTCTAGTGGCTGTTCTGTTCTTTCCTGGGCTCACTTTTCCCTCTGCTACTGTGACCTGCATGCTTCACAGAGGCTGGCCCGGCTACCAGAAGAGAATGAGACCGCACGATGACTGCACAGCCTCCCTGAGGGATCAACCTTTGTTCTCTTCGGCACTGAGATATGAAGGCATGAGGAGAATAAGAAGGAGGACCCAGAAGGATAAATGCTGAACAAAGGGGAATTGTGTCACCAAAGTCCACAGGAGCGAGCCTGGGGAGAGAAGTCAAGAGTGCCAGATGCTAAAAGCCACGGAGCCAGAGAAGACAATGTGAGCGCTTCTGATCTTACAGAGAGCGCATTCAGTGGAGGTAGGGGTTAAAGTCAGACGGCAGGGGTTGGTGTCAGTGTAAATGCATGGAAATGAAAACAGTGATGCCGAGAACTATTTAAAAAACATTCAGGGCATCAGAGAGCTAAGGTTACACAGGGAGCGTTGGGCAACACTGGAGCACTGTGCACATGTGGGAAGTGGCAGGGCATCTTGTATTTACCGGGCAAGCATCCCACAGAGCAGGGACTTCATCATGACATTCAGTGATTGAAGAGGATGATATGCAAACATTAAAGATGGTGGCGCTACTTGGATCCATGTTTAGTTCACAATCCACCATTTTTTTTTTCTAAGCACACACATCTCCCATTGAGTTATGGATGTTCCCAAATCCCTCCCCAACATAGATCCCACCTCATAATTTTCGGTTGGCTTACCTTTAGATAATGCACTGTGGGTATAGACAGATGCGGCTGCAATGTAATAAAGTCGAGAAAGTGAAAGTGTTAGTCGCTCAGTTATATCTAACTCTTTGCTACCCTATGGATTGTAGAATAGGTTATTGTAGCCAGCTAGACCCTTCTGTCCATGTAATTCTCCAGGCAAGAATACCACAATGGAGTGGTTTGCCATGCCCTTCTTCAGGGAATCCCTGACCTGGGGATGGAACCCAGGACTCCTGCATTACAGGCAGATTCTTTACTATCTGAGCCACCAGGGAAGCCCACTAGTAAAGTTACTTGACTTCTTTTTATTTATTTATTACCTCGCTTCAACCAACACACACACACATTATATTTATATAATCTCATTTTAAAATGGAAAACTTATTACCATATGCCCCCACTTTTTTTTCCGTTAGAAAATCTAAATTTCTTTAAGATTATTCACTGGTAGAAAGTAGAGAAGAGACGGGAAACTTGCTAAGAATGCAGCTCCTACAGGACAAAGGCAGCCATCAGTGCTGGAGACCCTCAACCCTACTCACACTTCCCATGCCCCACAGGCACATGGAGGGAACAAATGGATCAGGTTTTTAGACTCCTGAATAGGAAGCCAGAATGCAACATGATGGGAAACTATTTCCTCTGCTGTATGGCACATGGAACTCTGCTCAATGTTATGTGGCAGCTGGATGGGAGGGGAGTTTGAGGGAGAGTGGATACGTGTGTACACATGGCTGAGTGCTTTTGCTGTTCACCTCAAACTATCACAACATTGTTAATCGGCTATACTGCAATACAACGGGAAAACATAAAAAAAAAATTGTCATGCTAACATTTTGGTAAACAGTAGAGATTTAATCCCAAGGGCAAAAATTCCTAAATTTTATGACATACTTCTTCCTTTTTCTAAAATATACTACATGACTAATTCTAAAAATGACATGAATTTAAGGTAGGATTTCCCTGGTGGTCAAGTGATTAAAATTCAGTGCTTTCACTGCTGTGGGCCAGGGGCTTGATCCCTTGATCCCTTGATCCCTCAGTGCAGCCCTAAAATAGAAATTTAAAATAGGTGAATTTAAAATAATTTTAGCTTTTGAGCATCTCAGCCTTAAAACGTGGAAGCAGAGGTGATAGGGCAGCAGCTTTTGAAATGGGTTAATTGTATTTGGTACTAAGGAAAGAATGGCCTGGGTTTATCAAAACATTTGAGAACAGAAACCGAGTCAAATTATTTTGCTGCATTTTCCCCAAATTTACAACTAAATTTGACTTTAATAAAATTCCAATATTATAGGGATATTTTAGACCCTGCACACGTCACAGAACCATCACAATAATTTTAATGGAAAGATGCTTTAGAAACCATTCTGTCCTTTTCGTACAAAGACACAGAGACCCAGAATTATACTCATAGTCATAGTTAGAAAACTATCAGTTATTAGTTATGTTACTAAATGTAACATAAACAACCACAGATAGTTTTAATATTGCAGTCTCATTACTGGTCAATTATCTCACAGATGAGGCTATATTTATAGCCCAGCTTTAGTTTCCAATCGTAGCTTTTTCAGTTCTCTTCTCTTCTTTCACATATAGAAGGAGCCCAAGTTTACACATCGATCTGGACTCATGTAAATGACATTCCTTTTTTTAAAAAGTAATTTTATTTGTTTGTGTATTTTTGGCTGTGCTGGGTCTTCACTGCCGTGCAGGCCTTTCTCTAGTTGTAGCGAGCGGGGACTCCTCTCCAGTTGCGCTGTGCAGAGTTCTCACTTCGGTGCTTCTCTTGTTTGCAGAGCGTGGGCTCTAGGGTGTGTGGGCCTCGGTAGTTGTGGTTCTCAGGCTCTAGAGCTCAGGCTCAGCATTTGTGGTGCATGAGCTTAGTTGCTCTGCAGCCTGTGGGAGCCTTCTGGCATCTGCATCTCCTGCACTGGCAGGCATTCTTCACCACTGAGCCACCAGGGAAGCCCTTGACATTCTTTTTTTTGTTGTGATTTTACCGCCTTTCTTCAGACAGAAGTCTCTCATGAATGCCCTGGGATGTTGTGCACACTTGATGCACTGAGAAAGGTACTCTTATTTTACCCAATATTGCTGAGTTCATGACCAACAGGTGCTTAATTTTAAGCAAATAAACAGAGCATGCATTATGGAACAATAACCAAACATACAGGTAAGTAACCTTCCCCACTAGAACACAAAGCCTAGAAAAGATAGACAGGAGATGGGGGGTGGGGGCCACCATAAATAAGTCCCCAGTTGCCCATAATGTCAGAGCATCATCAAGCATGGGGATGGGCTGTTCACGTCTATATGAATCCTTTTTTTTTTCTTTTTAAAGATTTTTGTGTGTGTGGACCATTTTAAAGTCTTTATTGAATTTGTGACAATGTTGGTTTTGTTTTTTTTTTTTGGCTGCAAGGCATGTGGAATCTTAGCTCCCCAACCAGGGATCAAACCTGTACCCCCTGCATTAGAAGCTGAAGTCTCAACCACCAGACAGCTGGAGAAATCCCTATATGTGTTTTTTCTATAAGCAAAAATCTGCTTAATAAAACATATTTGACATATTCTCTCTCCTATAAACCCTCCCAGAGAGTGAAATTCAAATTACAAAGAATTATTGTTATTCGTTAACTATTATGAAGAGTTCTCAAGATAGAAATGGGAGGTGACAAGATGGCGTTTGATCTATACACCCATCCTCTGAAAAGAAAACTGTGCAGATAGGAGGCATTGAAGGTGTGCAGGGCCTTTGTTACTTAGGGTCTGTTTCACTCCGAACGAAACAAAGTGTTCAGGTCCCTACACTGCTTGAGTGTCCCTCACAGACGGCCAATTAGCATCGGTGCCCAGTGGCGGCCCAGCTCCAGCGCAGCCTGGAGGCACTCACCCATTACACTCAGCAGGAAGTTGTATTGCTCTAAAACCGCAAGCCACTGCTTTGATGGTTCAGGAGACCTTGGCCTTTTAAACGTATAAACAACCTTTCTTTTTTAATCTGGGCCATTAGAGGGAAATGCTGTGAAAGCCTGTATTCTGAAATAACCAGGTTTGCTCAGAGTCATGACAGATTTCAATCTTGCTGCCTGTGGCAGAAGAATAGAGTTCAACTAAAAATAACGTGGGTAAGACTGTGCCTTGGGCACCTACTGAGGCCCAAAGGGTTGCAGATTAATTTGAAACCGAGCAAAAGTGGATTTTCTCTCTGCTTTGGCCCTTTGGTGGGTGTTTTAATCATGGGGAAAATTCGTCTGTCTAATGAGCTCTCAGCACAGAAAGAAAAGAAACTGTTCGAGACTCCGGCACTCATCAGGAAACCAATGGCTTTTGTTTCCTAGGCTGTAACAAGCACTTCTTTATTGATTCTGTGCGGGTCCTCAGTAAGAGTTCTCTCCTGTCTGCGGATAGTTATTTGCAGTCAAGCACCGTAATTAAAATAAATTAATAGATGCAGGTTAGGTTTCAATGCTTTGGAAGGTGCTCATAAAAGTAGATAGCTAATAAGAATCATATTCTGATGCTTTCTGACAGATTGCTTACAGTGAATGAAGTTGTAATTTTCAGACTCATTTGATTGCTTTGGGGTCCGTGGAGTGAGCTGATAGATGATCATTTACATATTTAAATACGTCTCTGAATGTTCTGAAGACCCCTGAAACTTAAAATGTTAAAACTATCATTCCAAAATTAGAGCTCTTTTATAACTCTCCTGTCACTCCCAAGAATTCCACTTTCTAATACTTGCATTTACCAGACCTCTGCCTTGTGTATATTAAGAAATGGAAAAAAAAAAAAAACCACTAGGCCAAGTCCTTCTAAAAACAAAATGAAGCATAACCCCAAACCTGACGATTAGGCTTTAAAGCGGGACAGACCAAACAAGAGTCTGCAGAAGAATGACCTGCTCCTTTGGGCTAAATGTGAGATTTCAGTTTCACAATTCAAAGCAAAATTTTTCATGGCAGAACAGAGGTGGAATGAGAACATGATCATATATTTTAGGGCCACAGAACCATTGAGTATGAATCTCAGCAAAAAGCATATCCTCTGTCTAGGCCCAAAATAGACGAGGTGCAAAGAAAAAAGTTTTATAGCCTTACTGTTGTTGGTCATTTAGTGCTGTTTATTTCATTGGTTAGTTTCCTGTATAGGACCTATTTATTTCTCTTCAAGAGATATGTCAAAAGAACCCAGGATTTCAGAAGGGCTAATGTATACCATTTGTTTTATTTCACAATTTCAGATGGTTGCTGCTGNATGAATCTCAGCAAAAAGCATATCCTCTGTCTAGGCCCAAAACAGACTAGGTGCAAAGAAGTTTTATAGCCTTACTGTTGTTGGTCATTTAGTGCTGTTTATTTCATTGGTTAGTTTCCTGTATAGGACCTATTTGTTTCTCTTCAAGAGATATGTCAAAAGAACCCAGGATTTCAGAAGGGCTGATGTATACCATTTGTTTTATTTCACAGTTTCAGATGGTTGCTGCTGCTGCTTCTGCTGCTGCTGCTAAGTTGCTTCAGTCGTGTCTGACTCTGTGCGACCCCATAGACCGCAGCCCACCAGGCTCCGCTGTCCCTGGGATTCTCTAGGCAAGAACACTGGAGTGGGTTGCCATATTCTTCTCCAATTCATGAAAGTAAAAAGTGAAAGTGAAGTCACTCAGTCATGTCCAACTCTTAGTGACCCCATGGACTACTGCCTACCAGGCTTCTCTGTCCATGGGATTTTCCAGGCAAGAGTACTAGAGATATAGAAAAGATGTTCAAATAGGCTATGAGGACTCATCAGTTTACAATGCAGAAACTCGTTTACCCAAAGACTTAGAAATAACTAAGGGCTGAATATAAACCTTTATTTCACTTAAACCATGATTGAAAATCTTTCATAAATAACAACATTATGAATGTGTGTCTTCATCATCTCTGTACATGTGGAATTAATACAGTACTGGCAAATATTAACAGGAGCTTATTAAGTTAAGCAATTTTTTTTTTGATGATCAACATTTGCAAAATGTCTCAGCAAACATAATATTGACTTAAATTTGCATTTTCATGTGCAACACAAGATTGAATGTCTAATATCTCTTTTTTTTTCCTATGTCATTATTTATTCTTATAACAACCCCTGAAAGTAGGAAAGGCAAGTTTTGCTTTCCTATTTTGGATTGGAGTTGATCACAAATAGTCATACAGAGCAACTTATGCTGAGTTTATATTGAGATGACATTTAACATCGGTTTGCTTTATTTTTTCCATTTTCCTCTTAAATTTGATCTATGAAAATACAACCCAGTTAATAGAACACCTTCACACCTCCCTTCAGTTAACAGAGTTTACTGTGCAACACACACCGCCCCCCACACCCTCTATAATGGTCTATAATAGTAATCCTCAAGCTTTTTAATCTTAGGTCCTCTTACAACCTCTAAGGATTCTTGAGGACCACAGTCAGCTTAAGTTTATGTGGGTTATACCAAGCAAAATTTACAATATTAGAAATTAAAACTGAGATATTTAAAAATTATATTAATACATTTAAAATAAAATGATAAATATATTACATGAACACATTTTAAATGAAAAATAACTATTTTTCCAAACAAAAAGAATTAGGGAGAAGAATGACATTGCTTATATTTCTGCAATTTCTGGCTTAATAAGAATTCATCAAACCTTTCATATCTACTTCTGCATTCAATCTGTTTTAATATGTTGTTTTGTTTAAAGCATATGTAAAACTCAAATTTCACCTATATATAATTTTAAAAGAAAGCACATTTAATGACCTACTAAGAAATCTTTATGGAAATTGTTCTTAGATATTGCATTAAAGCTTGCCAAGTGGTAGTTTCTTAAATGTTAATTGCACAGTGGATCTGAAACCCTTTCAATCAGCTTCTGCCCTCATTTACGTTAAAATCCAATGGTCTATCTCACATTTTGAAGGAGTCTTTAAACTCACACATGATTTTGTAACATCAAGCATTGGTAATTTGGAAAATATTTGATTGCTAAGTTACTTCCAAATGTTGACATAGTTCACTGTTTAGTATTTCAAAATTACAGTTGTTAAATTTGCCACTGATCTCATCAGAATAGTCTTTAAATATTGGGAACCTGTTAAGCTCACAGTGGCAGACACAAATTTTTCAAAATTCTAATTTTCACTTGGAAGCTTTTGTCGTTGGCTACAAATACTGTCAGCTATTTTCTTGAACAGATTTCCTTCCTTCTTCCCCTAAAATGTCAGCCAAACATCCAGATTAAATGTGAGGTAATGGATGCACTAATTAACTTGGTGAGGGGAATCCTTTCACAATGTATACATGTATCAAATGATCACATTTTACACTTTAAATGTCTTACAATTTTGTCAGCTATAATAAAGCTGACAAAAAATTCAACCTTAAAAAAAAATCACCATAGTTTGTCATTCTTTCAAGTAAGACAGTGTTTCATGGAAAAAAAAAAAACAAAAAACTGCTAGTTCAGCTCACAGCTCCATCACTCAAGTGCTTTTCCTGGGGAAAGAAAACCATCATTGTGTGTTTGGCAGCATAGCTGCTTTATGAGTACTTTCCATTTGATCATATGGAATATTGCAAAGACATGTTCTCAGATTTAATAAAATTCATAGTTATCACTGCTCCATCAAGGGCATTCTTAGATGAAACTGGCTTTCTCCATCCCTGTGAATGTGTGGTGGTGAAAAATGCAATGGATACTAGTACAGTTTGGTGCTGCTGCTCACTGATTTATGCTTAGGTGTCAATAGGGTCATAGCTCCCTTCCCCTGCATTGCTTCTGCATCATCATTGCAAACGTCAACACTGTGAAAAAGACAAAGATTTTGTATTATCATGAAGAGAGTTTGACCTCATGAAACCACTGAAAGAGTTCCACAGAACACAGTTGAAGAACCCCTGGTCTGTGAAAACAAAGAAGTCTTTATGAGGGAAATGTAATGTAGCTGAAAGAACTTGGAATCATAATAACCTGAATTTGAGTCCCAACAGCATTTCTAACTAGTTAGGTTATTTAGAGAATGTTTCTTCAGTGCTCTGGGACTTAGTTATTTCATCTGTCAAATGAAATAATGAATGTAACTGATAGAAGGGTTGGCAAACTATTGCTCATGGGCCAAACTTCTCTACTGCTTTTAAAAATTTAGGCTCAGAAGCATTGATACAATCTGGATTTATGGTGAGCTTTCATGATTGTCAGTACAATATAACTTACAAACTGGAATGCATATTTCCATGATACATAGTTGAAAGAGAGAGAGAAAGAAAGAGATGAAGATAGAAAGAAAAAGGAAGGGAGGGATAGAAGAAAGAAGAAAAGGAGAGAAGCAAGGAAGGAGTAAATTAGGTGTTCCAACCTCTAGAGTTATGCTGTCCAGTATGGTGTATGGTAGTCACTAATTACTTGTGGTTATTGAATATTTAAGAAATGTCACTAGTCTAAACTGAGATACATGCTACCAAAGAATCGTATATTTCCATACAGTTCTGTATTGCTGTCTACCACAACTGTGCTTCCACTGGAAAGATTCTCTTCAGTATTTCTTGCAGAACAGATCTATAGTTGTAATGAACTCTCTCAGCTTTTGTTTATCTTGAAAAGTCTTAACTTCTTTATTTTTAAGGACAGTTTTGCCAGATACAGTTTTCTTAGTTGATAGTTTGTTTTTTTTTTTTTCTTTTTCTTTCAGCAGTTTGAATATATTATTTCATTCCTTTCTGGACAGCAACGTTTCTGCTATGAAATCTACTAGTAGTCTTATGGAAGCTCCCTTTGTATGTGATCAGTCACTTTTCTCTTGCTGCTTTCAAGATTCTTTCTTTGTCTCTGACTTTCTGTGTACTCAATCACTCAGTCAAGTCCTACTCTTTGCGACCTGATAGCCTGGAGTCCACCAGGCTCCTCTGTTCATGGAATTTTCCAGGCAAGAGTATTATAATCAGTTACTATTTCCTTCAGTTACTATCCAGGGAATATTGCTGATCCAGGGATCAAACCCATGTTTCTTGTATCTCTTGTATTGCAGGAAGATTCTTCTTTATTACTGCAGCGCCTGGGAAGCCCCTTTGACTTTACACAGTTTGATTATACTGTGTCTTAGCATGGCCCTCTTTGTATATTTCCTTGTCTTTTTCTTTGAGCTTATTGAATCTCTGTCCATTTCATTCCCCAGATTTGGGAAATTTGGGGCCATTATTTCTTCAGATAAACTCTCTGCCCTTTTCTCTTGCTCTTCTTTTGTAATCCCCATAATATGAGTTAGGTCCACTTGACAGTGTCACATAAATCTCATAGGTCTCTTTGCTCTTTTTTTTTTTTTTNAGCATTGGTAATTTGGAAAATATTTGATTGCTAAGTTACTTCCAAATGTTGACATAGTTCACTGTTTAGTATTTCAAAATTACAGTTGTTAAATTTGCCACTGATCTCATCAGAATAGTCTTTAAATATTGGGAACCTGTTAAGCTCACAGTGGCAGACACAAATTTTTCAAAATTCTAATTTTCACTTGGAAGCTTTTGTCGTTGGCTACAAATACTGTCAGCTATTTTCTTGAACAGATTTCCTTCCTTCTTCCCCTAAAATGTCAGCCAAACATCCAGATTAAATGTGAGGTAATGGATGCACTAATTAACTTGGTGAGGGGAATCCTTTCACAATGTATACATGTATCAAATGATCACATTTTACACTTTAAATGTCTTACAATTTTGTCAGCTATAATAAAGCTGACAAAAAATTCAACCTTAAAAAAAAATCACCATAGTTTGTCATTCTTTCAAGTAAGACAGTGTTTCATGGAAAAAAAAAAAACAAAAAACTGCTAGTTCAGCTCACAGCTCCATCACTCAAGTGCTTTTCCTGGGGAAAGAAAACCATCATTGTGTGTTTGGCAGCATAGCTGCTTTATGAGTACTTTCCATTTGATCATATGGAATATTGCAAAGACATGTTCTCAGATTTAATAAAATTCATAGTTATCACTGCTCCATCAAGGGCATTCTTAGATGAAACTGGCTTTCTCCATCCCTGTGAATGTGTGGTGGTGAAAAATGCAATGGATACTAGTACAGTTTGGTGCTGCTGCTCACTGATTTATGCTTAGGTGTCAATAGGGTCATAGCTCCCTTCCCCTGCATTGCTTCTGCATCATCATTGCAAACGTCAACACTGTGAAAAAGACAAAGATTTTGTATTATCATGAAGAGAGTTTGACCTCATGAAACCACTGAAAGAGTTCCACAGAACACAGTTGAAGAACCCCTGGTCTGTGAAAACAAAGAAGTCTTTATGAGGGAAATGTAATGTAGCTGAAAGAACTTGAAATCATAATAACCTGAATTTGAGTCCCAACAGCATTTCTAACTAGTTAGGTTATTTAGAGAATGTTTCTTCAGTGCTCTGGGACTTAGTTATTTCATCTGTCAAATGAAATAATGAATGTAACTGATAGAAGGGTTGGCAAACTATTGCTCATGGGCCAAACTTCCCTACTGCTTTTAAAAATTTAGGCTCAGAAGCATTGATACAATCTGGATTTATGGTGAGCTTTCATGATTGTCAGTACAATATAACTTACAAACTGGAATGCATATTTCCATGATACATAGTTGAAAGAGAGAGAGAAAGAAAGAGATGAAGATAGAAAGAAAAAGGAAGGGAGGGATAGAAGAAAGAAGAAAAGGAGAGAAGCAAGGAAGGAGTAAATTAGGTGTTCCAACCTCTAGAGTTATGCTGTCCAGTATGGTGTATGGTAGTCACTAATTACTTGTGGTTATTGAATATTTAAGAAATGTCACTAGTCTAAACTGAGATACATGCTACCAAAGAATCGTATATTTCCATACAGTTCTGTATTGCTGTCTACCACAACTGTGCTTCCACTGGAAAGATTCTCTTCAGTATTTCTTGCAGAACAGATCTATAGTTGTAATGAACTCTCTCAGCTTTTGTTTATCTTGAAAAGTCTTAACTTCTTTATTTTTAAGGACAGTTTTGCCAGATACAGTTTTCTTAGTTGATAGTTTTTTTTTTTCTTTTTCTCTCAGCAGTTTGAATATATTATTTCATTCCTTTCTGGAAGCAACTAGTAGTCTTATGGAAGCTCCCTTTGTATGTGATCAGTCACTTTTCTCTTGCTGCTTTCAAGATTCTTTCTTTGTCTCTGACTTTCTGTGTACTCAATCACTCAGTCAAGTACTACTCTTTGCGACCTGATAGCCTGGAGTCCACCAGGCTCCTCTGTTCATGGAATTTTCCAGGCAAGAGTATTATAATCAGTTACTATTTCCTTCAGTTACTATCCAGGGAATATTGCTGATCCAGGGATCAAACCCATGTTTCTTGTATCTCTTGTATTGCAGGAAGATTCTTCTTTATTACTGCAGCGCCTGGGAAGCCCCTTTGACTTTACACAGTTTGATTATACTGTGTCTTAGCATGGCCCTCTTTGTATATTTCCTTGTCTTTTTCTTTGAGCTTATTGAATCTCTATCCATTTCATTCCCCAGATTTGGGAAATTTGGGGCCATTATTTCTTCAGATAAACTCTCTGCCCTTTTCTCTTGCTCTTCTTTTGTAATCCCCATAATATGAGTTAGGTCCACTTGACAGTGTCACATAAATCTCATAGGTCTCTTTGCTCTTTTTTTTTTTTTTTTAAGTTTAGCTTCTCTCTGAATGATTTCAAATGACCTATCTTCAAGTTCACTGATTCTTTCTTCTGCCTACCAAGTCTGTTATTGAACCCCTCTAATGAGTTTTTCATTCAATTATTGTATTTCCCATTGCCAGATTTGTTTTGTTCTTTTATACAGTTTCTATCTCTTTGTTGATACTCTCATTTTATCCATTTACTGTTTTCTTGTCTGTCTGTGCTCTCTTTTAGCTCCTTTAACATCTTTATGAACACCTTTATCTTAAATTCTCTGTCAGATATGTCATAGATTTGATTATTTAGTCAATTTCTGGAGTTTCATTTTGTTTTATTTCACNAAAAGTTATCTTCTTGGTGACTATGAAATCTGAAATTTGAACTCCCACTCTTAACATTTCATCCTTTACTTGCCCCCTTAACAGTATTATTTACCACCCCTTTTAAAATCATCTATCCCTTATAAAGAATGTAATCAAGACATTCATATGTTTTACTTACTGTAGTTGCTGTTCACTCACTAAGTTGGGTCTGACTGTTTGTGACCCCATCGACTGCAGCAAGCTAAGCTTGCCTGTCCTTCTGCATTTCCTGGAGTTTGCTCAAATTCATGTCCATTGAGTTGGTGATGCTATCTAACCATCTCATCCTCTGTCACCCTCTTCTTTTGCCTTCAATAGAATCCATAATATCTAAAGCAGTGTTTGGTATATACTAGGTTATACTCATTACTATTGTCTTGATTCAATATGCCTTAACTGTAAACAGGTTATAATATATGTTGGAGCAGTTAGCCCAGGAAAAAAACAAACTCAATTTTAAGCTCAGTTTTAGTTGTTTTTGAACTAAAAGTATCTATTTATCCAACTTATAATTTAACAAAAGCTCCAAATCAGATCATCACAACCTTATCTAAAGAGGGAAAATTTATTTGGGTTTCACTTTTTACTCATCCAAAATAAAGCAAGAGTTTAATCTATGAGAGTAAAATAAACCTCTAAAACAAGGGCTGTGACTTAATTAATTGTATTATATATTTTGGATATTACATCTATTTGTATCCTGTACTTCTTAATGTCATCTTTGGCATCTGAAATGGTCAGATTTGTTAGGATTTCTGAGAGAGTTTCAACAAAGGCATGTGCATTCAATTCTTTTTTCTCAAAATATCACAGTGTTCACAGCTGAGCTCCAACTATACATCCTGCAATCCATTTACCCCAGACCTCATAGGGCCCACTATGTTGTGTGAGGCTTCTCTTACAATCCAGCCATTAAACTTCAATAGGTTTTTCCTTTCTTTTTTAATTATATGTCATAGGTTTAGTTTCCGTTTAATTCTTTATGCATATTGGATTCTGTAGGAGCACTCTCATTTCTGCGATGTGTCTACCATCTTTTTTTATGAAGAGAATGTATTTTTATGAAGGAGAAAAAGTATTCAAAATTGCACTTGGCATTTGGAGCACAGCAAAAGGTAGCCATAGTTCTGTTTTATTGTACAACAATCATGTAAACTCCAGCTGTCAAGTCGTCTGATCAGTTCTTCAATAGGAAAAAGGGGCTCAGCTAAATCCTGCCCACATGCTGATGTACAACCGCCTCATAACTGTGTTTTCCCCTCTTTATGAATTTCATTTACAATTATTCTGGGACTTTCAAGGAATTTCTCGAAAGAAAGACGTGCCTGGAATTGCTAAGTAATATTATTTTCTGTTAAGGGTGTGGAGAGAACACAATCTGTTTTAGACCATACCACAGTGGTGAAACTGATCTGCTCTCCTTGGGGCAGTTTCCCAACTTCGTCCTCAAAGGTCTTCTCTTTCTTTGAATCCCGGCAATAAAGATCTGTTAGAGACTGACCTTAAGACATCAACAGGATTTAGTTGGCAAACAGACTTAATTAGAGGACATGATGTTTGAGAATTAATGGTTAAAGAAATCCTCATTAAGTAAAAAACAGAAACATGGAACTCAAGTAACTGTCTCAAGAACTCCCAGAATTTGCTGAGTTTTGTTCCAGATCTGACAGTCAGAGCCAAACTTTAAGGATTACAATTCAAGTGCATTCCTTGGATTACACACACACACACATACAGATACACACACCCCTGTGTGCATAGACATAGGTATTACAAAAATATCTTTGTCATTGAGAAATGAAGGCAAACTGAAATAAAAGTATTATTGTTGCTACCACTGTTTCTATTGCTCTTGCTGTTAAATGTTATCATTGTTAAGGGATAATTGTCTTGGGAAAGAAGAAAGAATCCTCATCATTCCTGAAGATTTAGAGCATCTGAAGGCAAAGACACAGTCTTATTGCTTTTGTGTACAAAGAGACCGCCTGATATGACACAAAGTACGTTGTGAATAATGTGAACACGTGGTGAGTCTTAGCCATTAAAAACTTTTCACTTAGAAGAAAAGTTGTTTAGTTGACATAATTAGGATTCAGTAGATTTNTTACAAAAATATCTTTGTCATTGAGAAATGAAGGCAAACTGAAATTAAAGTATTATTGTTGCTACCACTGTTTCTATTGCTCTTGCTGTTAAATGTTATCATTGTTAAGGGATAATTGTCATGGGAAAGAAGAAAGAATCCTCATCATTCCTGAAGATTTAGAGCATCTGAAGGCAAAGACACAGTCTTATTTGCTTTTGTGTACAAAGAGACCACCTGATATGACACAGAGTACGTTGTGAATAATGTGAACGCGTGGTGAGTCTTAGCCATTAAAAACTTTTCACTTAGAAGAAAAGTTGTTTAGTTGACATAATTAGGATTCAGTAGATTTTTACTCTTTTCCTTATTATAGATTTGTGTTCAGTGAACCACGTAATGCATAATACTAATAGTTAGGGAGGTTTTATTAATTTATCACCAAGCAAAATCAGGACATTTTTTATGGATATTTTAGTTTCTAATCTTTGGCAGCCATCTAAGCTGTTGCCTTGCCTCAAATGATGAGTGGTTTTGTAAGTAATGCAGTTACATGGTTATTTTACCAATTTCCATTAAGTGAGGCTCAGCAAGACACTAAAGCAATTTTTTTTCTCTTATTAATTTTCTTCTCTAAAGGAAACAATGATAATTTTATGTCGGCCAAAGTCATGCAAATGTAACCTGTTGATAAAGAAATCTCTGTCCATGCAAGAAATCTATGTCAGTGCAAGAAGGGATATTAGGCAGTGATGAATCAGCAAAGGAAAGATACTGAATATCTTCTATGGACCCTTCCTTTCAAAGAATTCTTCAAACTAACCAACATTTAAAATCAGTATGACTTAGTTTCATTTCCATTTTGAAATATGATTAAAGTCATGATACTGACTCCACAAAAATCTATTGTGTTTTCATTTAGATACATAAGTTAGTATGTGACATTCTGATCTCCAGATATGTTATGCTGGTTTCTAGTTACTTATGAAATTGTATTTTTCAATTTCTAGAAATTCTACAGTCCACATAATCTGAGCATAAAAGGTTGTCTAAATAACTTATTGCTGAAGGCAAATAACTCAAATTTTGGCACTAATTTTCATAGTTTCAATTGTATTTTATAAATAGCCATCTAAACTGCAAGATTTTCAAATGATGCTTTCTGAGATACCCCTAGGAATATAGGAACTATAAAATATCACATGTTAATTACTTAACTCTTGTATGATGTCCATTTTTTTGTCATAATTTCATATTCATCACATTTACTTTTGTAATTTATAGAGTTTACCAATATATGAAATATGTTTCCTCATGTAAAATAAAGTAGCCATAGGTACATTGTGCTATGGAGTTCCACAGAGATGGTATCATCCTTAGGTTTTTATTTCAAATAAGTTCAATAAAATCCAAAATTATCCATCTAAAATGAAGAAATAGCTTTTAAGACATCCAATTCTAATGGACCCTCAGCATTGCTTAGCAATGGAAATTATGTTTTCCAGTATTTTGATCATGTTTGTATGGTATTTAAAAGCATTTAAATATTATGCCAACTATAAGATTTCTATGACCTTAAATGACATGGTCATACATGACACCAGTCCTAGGGTGGCAGAATTATGTCTCCAAAATAATCTTGAACCCCTGAGGGGAGGCCTCTGTGAATAAAGCACTGTGGATTTGTGAATCAAGGGAATTTCCTACTAAAGCAGTTTTAGTTCTTTAATTTCGCAAATAAAATTGGATTAAGTTAATAGAAAATTAAATTTGTTTGCAGTAGGATAGTATTCATCATGGATTGCAAAATCGGAAGTTCCCCTCTCATGGGCGACTGAGTAAAGTTAACTTTACAATATCTGTAGATGATCATATTCTTCAAGGAAGGATAGTTTCGTTCAAAGAAAACTTGATGGTGTGTATTAAACTGTTAAGAAAAACAGTATATATAGATGTATATAGATGTAATATATATACAATTTAATATAGATTTAATAAAGATATATAGATTTATATTTAATCTGTATACAGATCTAATATAGATTAAATAAAGATATAGATTTATAGATTTAATAGAGATTTAATAAAGATTAAATCTGTATATAGGTTTAATAAAGATATGATTTTCACTCCTTCACTTTGAAAAAGGTAAACTGAAGACAAGTGACCATCTTAGTTTAGTTATGATTGAGTTCAGAAATAAGGATTTCTAGGGACTTGCCTGATGGTCCAGGGGTTAAGACTTTGTGTTTCAATGCAAGGGATGTGGGTTCAGTCCCTAGTCAGGGAGCTAAGATTCCACATGACCAAAAAAGGAAAACATTAAAAAAAAATACTGTTACATTTAATAAAAGACTTTAAAAGTGGTCCACATTTTAAAATATCTTTAGAGAAGGATTTTTAGGCCAATTGTCTAGTATATTGTGGTTGAATCCATCTCTATCAATATTAAAGCTTCATAATAAGCTTTCCTTGGGTTTGAGTTTGTTTCCCTCAAAACCCTTAAAAATAACTAAACAGAGAAGAAAAATGAGAACTAGAGCAGAGAAGGGAAACATTGATATCTGTCTCCTCATGAGAAGTAGATGCATGCAAGGATGGGAGATAGACAGGCAGCCTCCACTCAAGAATTTGCTGTGTGACACAGGGAGCTCAGCCCAGTGCTCTGTGACAACCTAGAGGTGTGGGAGGAGGTGCGACATGGGAGGGGATTCAGGAGGGAGAGGACCGATGTATATCGGTGGCTGATTCATGTTGATGTATGGCAGAAACCAACACAACATTGTAAAGCAAATATCTTGCAGCAAAAAACTTAAAAAAAAAAAAAGATCTTTCTTTGGTAGCTCAATTCAGATATGAGATTGAGGTGTTTTTATACCTGTGACAATGAGGGAGGAAAGAGTGAAGAAAAGCAGCTGAGAAAATGGGTCATCCAAAAATAAGTAATCAACATTGGTGTGATGACCCAATACAGAAAACTGAGAATGGGAAAATATTATATATGTGTACTCTACCTTCTGCCTTTACCTGGACCTTTTAAAATTCATTTTAATTTTAAATTAAATATAGATTATACAAATTTTGAGACTGGTCTTGAGCTAATGCCTTTTCAAATCCACTGGTGGTGAACATACATGTAAAATACAAGTGGAAATTACTTCTTGTGCAAACAGAATCCACTTCAGCACAAAAGCAGCGGCTGCTTTTGCAAAAAGAAACAAGTGCGGGGGCAAAAACTTCACAAGTAGCTTTCTTCACACCTCCTGATATTCCTTTAACTCATTTACCATCTTATTCAAAACCATACTTGGTCTCACAAGATAAGGTCAAAACTTGGATGACTTTCTCTACTATCTCTCAAACATTCATGAAGACAAAGTATTGATACAAATAATTAAGAGCTGATTGGGCATTATTATTGACTCTTTTTCTTTGGCTTTTTTTCAATTTATATCTTAAATTTTTCATCAATTTTTAAACCAAAATATTTTTAAAAGTAAAGAAAAAATGATTTGACATTCCAGTGTTCAAAATGTGATAGATGATAAAAGGGGGACAGAACTCAAAAGATGGGCCGTGAGAAGTTACAAAGAGCAGTAGGGATCCAAATTACACCTATGTGCACAGAAGTTTATGGATGGGTCTCTGGTATGTAACCCATAGGAAAATAGATAGGATCTAAGATTCATTTTTCTCATGGCAAGTCTTACAAAGACTGAGAAAAGCAAAAAGGGAGAAAGAAAAATAGCTAATAAGAAAAGAATGACTTTTTAAAAACATATCGAGTAGTCCTACCAAGCAATGCTTGGATGACTTAAAAGCAACCNTAAGATTCATTTTTCTCATGGCAAGTCTTACAAAGACTGAGAAAAGCAAAAAGGGAGAAAGAAAAATAGCTAATAAGAAAAGAATGACTTTTTAAAAACATATCGAGTAGTCCTACCAAGCAATGCTTGGATGACTTAAAAGCAACCTTATTAAATATCCTTCATTTCTACTTTACCTTGAAGGCATTTACATTTAAAAATTAATGGTGCCTGGAAAATAAATTTGGAGTTTCCCCAACTTAACATATTTAGATACTAAAGAAAAAGATTAAACCAGAAATTTAAGTTTATTACTAAAAAAAGAAGGGGGGAAGAGTCCTCATTAAATAAAAGTACTTTCTGTTTCTAGTCAGATTGTTTTAACATTTTACTTTTTTTTAATTAGGCATTTCTTTTTGCGATGTTCACTAGCAAAATGCCTGAGTGTAAATGACTGTTGCATCATTTTTACTACTCATCATCAAATGAACTTTTAGTCACCTTTTGTAAGCCTTTCCAAATGCTCCTGAATGGTTATTACAAATTATCATAGGCATTTACAGTTCACTTTGAGAGATCTAACATATAAGAGTTAAAATGATTTTGGAAATTGAAATAAAACTGAGATGAAGAAGAAGCACTCACAGGAATTCAGAAAGTGAGAGAAAGGAAAAATCTGGGAGAGAGTGAAACGCTAAATTTATTTTTCATAAGACTCTTAGAAAAATAAAGTTTTATGTTGCACAGATTGTCATTTCAAAAAAGGACCACAAAGAAAAGACAATGCTCCCCTAAAAGACATAAATCCCTCTGGGTAGAAATTCAGATTCCAAGAAATTTCAACTGGGCTCAGGCAACTTATACATAGATCTGACCCTCATTAATGGACTCGCTTAAAACAAGATAAGATGTGAGTAAAAGTTCTCACTGGATTTTTAACTGCAGGTGGGCTATCTGGTCCTCCCACGGAAGCACCAAATGAGGAGGGAATCAAAGAAACAACACCTTTTGGTTGCTTACAGTTCTTCATTAGCATGTCCATTCCTCCCATTTTCTTCCTTAGTATCTTTTTAATCTCAAGTCCATCAGTGCTGAGGGTCTCCCACTATGGGGCCACTCGTGGAGCATGGCAGGCTTCCACAGCTACAGAACAGCACCGGGGAAGAGACACACAGCGCAGAGAAAAGGCGCACAGAGGCAGGGTTACTGACCCTTCCAGGAAGAGGAAGGCAGGTTTATTTTGCATCTCTCGCTTGTCACGTACGTTCTAGCATTCTTGCCAGAGTGTTAGACTCAACCAAATCACCGGCCACTAGACTAGTTTCTTAAAAAAAATTTTTATTATTGGAATATAATTGCTTTATAATGTGTTAGTTTCTGCTCTGCTCTGAAGTGACTCAGCTATGTGTATTCCTCACCCTCTCCCTCTTGGACCTCCGCCCCAAACCTCTGGGTCATCACAGAGCACCAAGCTGAGCTCGCTGTGCTTTATAGCAGTTTTCCACTAGCTATATATTTTACACATGGCAATGTATATATGTCAATCCTAATTTCCCAACTTATCCCACCCTGCCCTTCCCACTGAGTCCACATGTTCATTCTCTCCGACTGTGTCTCTATTTCTGGCTTACAATAGGCCCACCTGTACCATTTTTCTACATTCCACATATATGTGTTATATATGATATTTGTTTTTTCTCTTTCTGACTTCACTATGTATGACCACCTCTAGGTCCATCCATATTGCTGCAAATGCAGTATTTCATTATTTTATGGCTGAGTAGTATTCCATTGTTGGAGAAGGCGATGGCACCCCACTCCAGTACTTTTTTTTTGCCTGGAAAATCCCATGGACAGAAGAGCTTGGTAGGCTGCCGTCCATGGGGTTGAGAAGAGTCGGACACGACCGAGCGACTTCCCTTTCACTTTTCACTTTCATGCATTGGAGAAGGAAATGGCAACCCATTCCAGTGTTCTTGCCTGGAGAATCCCAGGAACGGAGGAGCCTGGTGGGCTGCCATCCATGGAGTCACACAGAGTCGGACACGACTGAAGTGACTTAGCAGCAGCAGCAGTATTTCATTGTATATATATATGTACCCCATCTTTATCCACTTGTCTGTTGGACATTTAGGTTNCATCCATGGAGTCACACAGAGTTGGACACGACTGAAGTGACTTAGCAGCAGCAGCAGTATTCCATTGTATATATATATGTACCCCATCTTTATCCACTTGTCTGTTGGACATTTAGGTTGTTTCCATGTCCTGGGTATTGTGAATAGTTCTGCAGTGAACACTGGGTGCAGTTTCTTATTTAACGCCACACACAAACATGGCCTGAGAGAGTCTTGGATCACACACAAGGACAAGGAAGGATGCAGAGGCCCAGGTGGACAGGACCCTACCTTGTCTCTGCAAGCCTCTGGAATTACCTGCCTCCATCCAGGGAAGCCAGATATATTTTTTGATTCTCTTTTGTAAAAACTTTTTTTTAAATTTTTTGGCTGTGCTATGTCTTCCTTGCTTTGCTCAGGCTTTCTCTAGTTGTGGTGTGTGGGCTTCTCATTGCCATGACTTCTCTTGCTTTGGAACACAAGACTCCAGGCACACAGGCTTCAGTAGTTGTGGCTACTGGGCTCTACAGTATGGGTTCAGCAATTGTGGTACACCGGCTTAGTTGCCCTGAGGCATGTGGAGACTTCCCTGACCAGGGATCGAACCCAGGTCCCCTGTATTGTCAGGCAGATTCTTATCCACTGTGCCACCAGGGAAATCTTGTATTAGCTATTTTAAGAGTTAAGAGTAGTCTAGAATTTGGAGCCAATTGAAATACAGGCTCATATCAGCTGATGGTTTTCTCAGGAATAGGATGAGGACGATAAAACAAGTCTGTGATACTTCCCTGAGATTATCAGTAATTACGTTCAGCTCCTGGCACGAAGTCTGGCAATTGGTAAGTCGTGGCTGCAACACCTCCTCTTCCTGTCCTTACTGCCAGGACTGTCTGTCACTTCCACTACATATCATATTAACAAAATGGCCCAAGTCATACAGGTTACACTTGAAAAAACACATTTGACCCTAAATATTAAAAACCTGTAGCGGCAACTCTGAAAGGATCAGCAAAGATACACTTGGCTCATTTCAGTTTGCACATGGGATCTGAAGTCAGCACTTAGCCAAGTGACAGAATTGAGCAGCCTGCTTGGAGGGCTGGGTAGGAAGGCTGGATGCCCATGTCTCATTTGTGTAATCACTTGGTGTGAGGTCTGAAAACTGAAGCTCTCCTCTCTGAACCTTACCAATGGAACATTCCCCAAAGTAAAGAGGTTTGGTTTCATTCCAGCACTAGCAACTGAGAAATGGCCTTAGTGGAAACTCTCTGAAATGAATGTGCACAGATCAGTTTGGATTAATTTCTAGGAAAATGGAGTGCACTGGATCTAGCCATCATCCAGAAGGTTAAAGGTTGCTTCTCTGCTAGAGGTTATCCTAGGTGAAGATCAGTCTGATTTATATCCAGCCTCAGATTTATCTGTCTTATCATCCACTGGTCCATGAACCAGGGTGCATGGAATGCAGATGTTTTATATAAACCAAAGGGGAGAACAAGGATGTAGCAAACCAGAAATTCCTGTGTAAATCAGTTTGTAAGATCTATGAGTAATTACACATGGTCAAATTGTGGAAATTATGTAAGAATTAGGTATTTTACTGACAAGTACATCATTTTGTGTTCCAAATCAACAAAAATAAATGTATTTTAAAATATCCTTATGGGTCTAAACCACAGACCTACTATAAACTTATCCCATTTATATCCATCTTATTATAAATTACTTTAACCTACCAAAATTCTATTTTGGTGTATTTTCAAAATATTCTGGATAATTCCATTGTGTGGATAATCTATTCTTTAAATTCCTATAGCTTTAATATTTTCAAATCCATTCTATCTGGTTATCTGTTTACTTTGAAAGAAGAGTCCTATGAAATTCATAAGACAGATAGTTACTTTCTCTGTTTAATAGGCTCTTGCAGATTGAGTCAGTTGCTAAAGATCACCAGCCAGCTGGGCTGAGGTCAAGTTTAAACACATCATTCAACAGTTGTGTTGTCAGTTCAATTGACAGTTCAATTCAGTCGCTCAGTCGTGTCCTACTCTTTGTGACCCCATGAATCATAGCATGCCAGGCCTCCCTGTCCATCATCAACTCCTAGAGTTCACTCAAACTCATGTCCGTCGAGTCGGTGATGTCATCCAGCCATCTCATCCTCTGTCATCCCCTTCTCCTCCTGCCCCTAATCCCTCCCAGCATCAGTCTTTTCCAATGAGTCAACTCTTCGCATGAAGTATCCAAAGTATTGGAGTTTCAGCTTTAGCATCAGTCCATCCAATGAACACCCAGGACTGATCTCCCTTAGGATGGACTGGTTGGATCTCCTTGCAGTACAAGAGTCTCTCAAGAGTCTTCTCCAACATCACAGTTCAAAAGCATCGATTCTTCAGCACTCAGCTTTCTTCGAAGTCCAACTCTTACATCCATACATGACCACAAGAAAAACCATAGCCTTGACTAAATGGACCTTAGTTGGCAAAGTAATGTCTCTGCTTTTGAAGATGCTATCCAGGTTGGTCATAACTTTCCTTCCAAGGAGTAAGCGTCTTTTAATTTCATGGCAGCAATCACCATCTGCAGTGATTTTGGAGCCCTCCGCAAATAAAGTCATTCACTGTTTCCACTGTTTCCCCATCTATTTCCCATGAAGTGACGGGACCGGATGCCATAATCTTAGTTTTCTGAATGTTGAGCCTTAAACCAACTTTTTCACTCTCCTCTTTCACTTTCATCAAGAGGCCCTTTAGCTCCTCTTCACTTTCTG
>SJYW01031669.1:142762-158135 GCA_006410735.1 Raphicerus campestris | reverse complement strand
TGGTGTCATCTGCATATCTGAGGTTATTGATATTTCTCTGGGCAATCTTGATTCCAGCTTGTGTTTCTTTCAGTCCAGCGTTTCTCATGATGTACTCTGCATAGAAGTTAAATAAGCAGGGTGACAATATACAGCCTTGACATACTCCTTTTCCTATTTGGAACCAGTCTGTTGTTTCATGTCCAGTTCTAACTGTTGCTTCCTGACCTACATACAGGTTTCTCAGGAGACAGGTCAGGTGGTCTGGTATTCCCATCTCTTTCAGAATTTTCCAGTTTATTGTGATCTACACAGTCAAAGGCTTTGGCATAGTCAATAAAACAGAAATAGATGTTTTTCTGGAACTCTCTTGCTTTTTCCATGATCCAGTGGATGCTGGCAATTTGACCTCTGGTTCCTCTGCCTTTTCTAAAACCAGCTTGAACATCTGGAGGTTCACGGTTCATGTACTGTTGAAGTCTGGCTTGGTTAGGATTCTCCAATAAGCAGATTCTTCACTCTACCATTTGCCCTCCCAGACAGTTTAGGCAACACAAAGTAAGTTCTGTAAATGAATTGTTAATACTCACTGGGGCTATTGTTTGTTGTTGCTGAGTCATGTCCAACTCTTTTTCGACTCCAAGAAGCCCACAAGACTCCTCTTGCATGGGATTTCCCAGGCAGTACTGGAGTGTGTGGCCATTTCCTTCTCCAGAGGAACTTAGAAGAGTCATTTGCCACTCCATTGGGTTTGATACTCCAATATGGTGGCAATCCAAAAGAAAAGTCTTTATTGGCACCATCTTCATAAGAGCAGTGCAAAACTCTCCTCTTCAAACACAGAAACACACACATGTTTGACATCAGTAATGAGCCATGACAAGCCCCAGCTTGACCTGCTCTCAGGGTCAGAGCCTAGGCTGACTCTGCACAGAGCCCACTGGAATAGACTCTAGGTCTGTGCTCAGGAACCAAGGGCCGCCAGCCCTGTCCTGATGCATGTGGTGGTCACCAGAGGCCCAGCAGGTTGCTAACCAAGACAGGGCGTCAGGTACCGAGGACACAAATGCCTCACTGCTCACTGTGCTTCAGCAACCGCTGGCTAAGGCATTTACCTTAAAATTGTCTTAGGGAAGGCTCGGTCCACAAGTTCAGGCATGACCCAGGGTGCTTCTCTTTTGTCCTTTAGCATACACAGAGACCAGAACTTAGCTGCCTTTCCCAAATTAAAAGGTCCTGGATTTGGATCTGTTCTTCTGCATTCAGAATACCTCCCATGAAGCACCAAGGCCACATTCCAACACCTCAGTGCCTTTGGTTACATTCCTGAGGGCGGGGCTTGGGCTTCACCAGCCACTTGATTCCTACCAGAGTTCTGTGTTTTCATTATCTGAAGCTAAACAGATTAATATACATTTATGAAACCCATTCGTGTTTTGGAAAATTTGGCTCAAGAGAATTTTAATAATCCCTCCGGATTGTGGCTTAAATAACCAACCCTTGCATCTGTGCCTTGGCGAGCCAAGGAGCAAGGCAGAGAAGAAGAAAGAAATGTCAGCAAACAGAGCTGTCTCTATTTTGGGGGCTTTTGGGGGACAGCTGCTCAGTGTCATATTTTTAACTAAACAATAGCCCTCCCATGCTTTCTCATCAGGAGCAAGAATTGCTATACTCCAAGTAGATAGAATGTACTAAAAATCGAGAATAAATCTTAATGTCAGAACTTGCTAATTTTCCAATTGTTTAATAGATGCAGTGAGGTAATGATATATTTTTACAGGTTTCATCTATAAAGAACAGACTTTATAGGAAATGTGCCCTGGAATCGGGCAGGAGGTGAGGATGAAAAGAAGGAAAAGGGGAAAATACAAGCAAAGAATCCTTTGAACCTCATTCTGAAATTTCTCAATCACTTCTTTGATAATTGAAGCTGGATAAATTAGAAGAAACAGCTAAATAGATTTAGTTATATGCTATAAAAGTCATCTTTATTGAAAAGATATTACATTGAGACTCTTCCATGGTTGGTGAACTTTTAATATGAGAAGATTATAAAAGACACACATCATGTTAACTTCAAGCAAACTGCACACTTTGGATTTCATTGACTATTTCACTGACTATTGACAGGTGCTAAGTTGCTTCAGTCATATTTTGCTCTTTGCCATCCTACAGACTAGCCTGCCAGGCTCCTTCGTCCATGGGATTCTCTAAGAAAGAATATTGGAGTCGATTACCATTTCTTTCTCCAGGGGATTTTTTCCACCCAGGGATCGAACCAGCACCTCTTGCAGTTCCTGGAGTGCAGGTGGATTCTTTACACCTGAGCCATTGGAGAAGCCTCATTCATTGACCACACAGAGCTTCATTCCAATTTCTGAGCTTGTGTCTTAGGGGTTGAAAGAGAAAGGTGAGGATGGCGAATGAAGGGCACATGATCCTCTACTGTGAGTCGGGAGGGGAGAGAGCTTGTCTAGATGCTGGAGCGACACATCCAGCCCCCTGGCCAACTGGCTCCCATCATTCTTGGCCTCAGTATTTCCATTTGTGGATGAGGGGACTGGCTTTGCTCATCCTTAGTTCCTCTTCCACTCTACTTCCCGTGACTGTGGCTGAACCCACAATGGGGAGGTTGGAAAGCCCAATCTTTGGTGACTCATCTCATTTGTATCACTTAACAGATTTAATTGTGGTTCCCCTTGTTTGACCCCCTGAGCAGGAAACCAAAAAGTATAGGTCAAGATGAAGGAAATCACCCCCATGTTATTCCTTTGAGTTATTTTTATTATCCAGATGTAAGCATGGAACAAATAAGTAATGCTAACTATTTAAACTGTCAATGAAGAGGATTCTTCCTAAAATTTTATTAAATTTTAGTAAAAAAAAAAAAAACATCATTTACTCTCTCACTCAAAAATCCTTCTATAAAGCTAGAGAGAAATTTTCTATTGTGTTTAAGTTAAGGAAAAATGTTACTGCAGACTTATATGCATGCAGTCATCTGTCAGGAAAAAGAATCTATGCAAGATGACATGTTTTCTCTTTCACTTAGCAGCTAGGAAACCGAAAGTTGAATTCAGTCATGAACTGTGTTAATCAGACCATCTCAAGCACCTAGTTGTATATTTCCTCTCTGATCTCCTCAAATTATTAATACATCAATCTATTTTTGTTCCTAATTGTCCTGTTTTTCTTATATTTATTTTTAATTATTTCAATAAATAAATTGCCTGGCAGGCAAAAGGAGAAGGGGGTGGCAGAGGATGAAATGGTTAGATAGCATCACCAACTCAATGGACATGAGTTTGAGCAAACTCTAGAAGATAATGAAGGACAGGGAAACTTGGCGTGTTGCAGTCCATGGGGGTCCCAAAGAGTTGGACAGGACTTAGCAACTGAACAACAGCAGATTTATCTCAAATACATTTGGAAGAAGACAAACACATTGTAATTATAATAAAAATAACAATTAATTGAACAAAATAGATAGTTAACCTTTCCAGTAAGCTCAAATGATAATACTGATGGACATCTTGAATTCAAANAGTGAAGGACAGGGAAACTTGGCGTGTTGCAGTCCATGGGGGTCCCAAAGAGTTGGACAGGACTTAGCAACTGAACAACAACAGATTTATCTCAAATACATTTGGAAGAAGACAAACACATTGTAATTATAATAAAAATAACAATCAATTGAACAAAATAGATAGTTAACCTTTCCAGTAAGCTCAAATGATAATACTGATGGACACCTTGAATTCAAAACATCATGTAATTAGAGAACATAATCTGAGATACATAAATCATCTTTATAAAGATATTTGCTGCATCTTTCTAAGTCATAATCACCAGAAAGCAGGAACAACAGTCATTTCTAGACTTAAACTTAAGGCACAAGGCACTTTAGGTTACTTTGGCACAGATGAACTCATGGGGGAGGCCGGAATCCTGAAGGACTGCCCCTTGATTCAAGCCAGGAAAGGTGGAGGGTGAAACATAGATACTCAGGAACAATTCAGCCCAGTGGCTTGTTGAAAACACAGAAAAGGAAGACATCACTGGACTAACACAGGATGTGATGTGATCCAGATGTAGGAAGGTGGGTGCCAGAAGTAACAGCAAACCCTCAGAATCACATGCTGGCCTCACAGGCCTGACAGTAACAGGGCTCCCACTCTTTGTAGGAAAAGTATCTTATGACTGAATAACACAGTGTAAAAACTGATGTAAGAAAAGTTGTAATAGAACTTAAAAATTAGGAATAATGATTGAAACTTGGCGGGGGTGGTGGGGTGGGGGGGGATAATAGGAACAAAAGCTTATCCCAGTTTGGGCCTCACCGTCTGATAACAAACCACTTCCTGAACAGTTTACTGTTCTCTGAACTGAAATATGAACCTGACCTAGAGAAATTTTAAGGAAGTTCAAGTAGTATACAGAGTAGACAGTAGCCTAAAAATTGTCTCCCTGGATCCATGTACACAAGCCCTTGTAAATGAAGCTTTCTAAAATTCAAATCCAATTTTTAATTCTACATTCATGCAAACATTTGGAAGCATTTTATTAGATACTGTGGGAAGAAAGAAAGAGAGTGAGAGAGGGAGGGAAGAAGGAAGAGGAGCCAAGCAGGTCATCAAACTTCTGTTTGAAGGGAACCCCAAATATCTATGTTGAGAGTTTGTTTGTTTGCTTAACTACATACATGCTTTCGCCAGGGTTGGGTTTTTCAGGGTTTCTGTCAGTGGGAGAGGGGTTTTAGATCTAGGTGGAAACAAGAAATTTACTCTTCATGTGTCTCAAAATAGTGACTCTTTCAGAGTTTCTGTGGAACAAAGTGACCTCTGAAGACTCAAATTTTAATTTTTATAATCTCTCCTGCTTTGTTGAGTCACACATCACTCCTCCAGCTTTGTCCAAAATTAGTGTAAAGGTGTTGCTTTCTAGACAACTCCATATTGACTTTAGAGGTTAATAGATTTAAAAAAAAATTTTTTTTTGCTGTAATTTTATTTGGGTTTTAGTAGGTAGGAAGAGGAAATTGACACATGTCAATACCCCATTTTTAACCAGAACTCTGTTTAAATTTGACCTGCTACAGAGTCTAGCAATATTATTGTGTTAATACAGTTAACTTCCCAAGAGACTGCGAAGTCCAGGAATCTTAGTACTGCAGGTAATAAAGATGAACCTTAAAGAAGACACACGTGTAAATTGAATACCTACGTTCATGAATGTTGAGCATAAAATGTTTTATTTATATAAATTCAGAGTATAAAATATGTTGTCTCTTTTCATCCATTTCCAATTTCACATGTTTTTATCTCAATTATCTAGTGGTTGAATAAAAGGGGAGAGAGAGAGAGGTGTGTATTTTGTGTGTCTCACTGCTGCTGAGACTGNATAGATTAAAAAAAATTTTTTTTTGCTGTAATTTTATTTGGGTTTTAGTAGGTAGGAAGAGGAAATTGACACATGTCAATACCCTATTTTTAACCAGAACTCTGGTTAAATTTGACCTGCTACAGAGTCTAGCAATATTATTGTGTTAATACAGTTAACTTCCCAAGAGACTGCGAAGTCCAGGAATCTTAGTACTGCAGGTAATAAAGATGAACCTTAAAGAAGACACACGTGTAAATTGAATACCTACGTTCATGAATGTTGAGCATAAAATGTTTTATTTATATAAATTCAGAGTATAAAATATGTTGTCTCTTTTCATCCATTTCCAATTTCACATGTTTTTATCTCAATTATCTAGTGGTTGAATAAAAGGGGAGAGAGAGAGAGGTGTGTATTTTGTGTGTCTCACTGCTGCTGAGACTGTTTAAGCGTGGCAGAGCTATTCTTAAAAGACATGAATAAAAACGTGGATAGGTGAAGACATTCTTGTCATGGCTGTCAGTTTTCGATTGGTAGATGAGAAATATAGCATAAAATTAAGTTGTTCAGAAACTCACTTCTCTCTCCGAGCTAAGCTGAAAATGGTAGGCTAAAAGAATAGAAATAATAAATGGTGCCAAAGATGAACTTGGAGCTGCAAAGCTTCCCTTAGTGAATTGTACAGCCATTTCATTCCAAATACAAAACACAAAGAACTCTGGGTATATAACTGTGTACACACACAAAAACTGGATATGTCATTATGAACACAAAGAGCACTGGGTATATCGTTAACTACACAGGGAGCCCTGGGTATATAACTGTGTACACAGAGAACACTGATGTGTAATTATGTTTGCATTTGGCTCCCTTTCTCTTTGTTCTTTTTCTTGGCTTCAGACTGTTTGAGAGTTAGAATGTCTTCGGTCTTTTATTTACTTATGATATTCAAAATTGGCAGAGTTTGTAGATTCAGGACTGTAGAACAAACCCTAGATTAACTGAGCTGCTGAACATCCCTTTGTGAGAATATAAAAGGTTCTATCCCACCCATCAAGACAGATATTAAGTACCTTCCATGCATTAAAACATGCCAACCTCTTTCTGTAAGGAAGCACAATTAGGAATCAAATCTACTGATTCTCTGGTTACAAAAGCAGTGTTTACCCACTGACAGGATATTTAGATGTTGGTAATATTTAAAGCAGGTTTCCAAAAAGGAATCCAATTAAAGTGCAGAGTGAATTTAAAGACTAGTAAGCATCCAAGATACATTTCTATAATAATGGGGAGACGTCTTCTCAAGACTAAATAACCTTCAGTTCAGATAACTGAAAATTATGTACAAACCAGAGTAAGTGGAGAAAATTGAGTTACTCTCCCAGACTATGGTCTTAGAACTTATGGCAAGATAAAACTTGAAGTTTACTTTTTAAGTGAACATATATTTTTATATATGTTCATAAACAGATAAAGTATGGTTTCAATATTGAAATACATCACATAAGCTATCCTGAAGAGCTAGTTCTCTCTTAGGCCAGATCAGTTTAGATCATTCCAAGGCTGTTTTGCAAATGAATACTAGTCCTTATAGTTCAAGTGGCCCTGCAGCATAGGAGATTGGAAATTTTTCTGCAAGTCTTTCAGGCAAGCTGATTCTTAAATTCCACATAAACTAGGAGCTATATTCTCACAGTTAAAGGAGAAGATTGCCTTTTCTGAAAATTTTCTATAGACATTCATGAAGTTCAGGCTTATAGGATATTTTTTCTTTTACTACTGTCATAGATTTTTTTTTTCTTTAAATCAAACAGCCTATGCCAATGAAAAGGAAAAAAAAATCTAATAACTCTGATCCAATGTTTGTACCATCAGTTTAAACTATTTTGCATCACTAGCCTGAGATATTTTGATCAAATAACTGTGGGAAAGTGTGGGAAAATATAAAGGATATATAAGAAAAAATGTTAATGAAAAAAATTTTTTTTCATTATTTTAAAAGTATTTAAAATAATTTTATAACAAATATAAATGTGAAAGTCATTTAAGTAGTTAACATTCAACTTTCACCTGCTGGGAAAACAGATGAAAATGTTCTTATTTCAGCCAAATTAGTTTCCAGAAATATAGATGGAAATTTAAGAAACTGGCACTATTAGTCTACAATATAAGACAACCAATTCCTAAGAGACTTTAGGAGCACCAAGCATCAACAGGGTTAATTTGTGCTCCAAAGTGTCTTATCCTAGGCCTAAATGGGCTGTTCTATCTAAAAGCTCACCCTGGTTATTTTCACTTGTGATTAGACAATTTAAAGGGATAGAAGTAATGGTATTTTATATATACCTCTTTTCAAACATTGAAAGAGTTTCTGAGAGAGTACAGGGCTGCTTCCAATTTGTAAACTAAGAAACCTGGGCAAAGTCATAAATCGTGCACTGTAGCCAACACTCCTTTGAATTGCTTTGAATTCTGTTTAGCTCAACCAAGGAAAGTGGACAAAACTCTGTGAAAGTGATGACTACATATAACAAGTTCAGTGCCATCAAAACAGTAATATAGATGTTTGCTGTTTATTTAACTCTATTAAATAAATGTTACCAGACTGCCAGGGCAATTGGAGAGAGTGGGAGAGTCAGTTCCATGGAATACAGCAAAAGTTACCTATGTTGGACGCTGTGTCAGGTTGGAGCTCAAATCTCAGTTCTGCTCCTGACAAATTGTATGATCTGGGCATGTTTTTTAACCTCTGCAGCTCTGTTTCCTAGAAAATGGCATCACAATGCCTCTGTGATGGTATTACTTACTGATGGAGCCACGTGCAAATGGTGGAGTTGATGGCTTAGCTCGGACACTGTCAGCANATAAATGTTACCAGAATGCCAGGGCAATTGGAGAGAGTGGGAGAGTCAGTTCCATGGAATACAGCAAAAGTTACCTATGCTGGACGCTATGTCAGGTTGGAGCTCAAATCTCAGTTCTGCTCCTGACAAATTGTATGATCTGGGCATGTTTTTCAACCTCTGCAGCTCTGTTTCCTAGAAAATGGCATCACAGTGCCTCTGTGATGGTATTACTTACTGATGGAGCCACGTGCAAATGGTGGAGTTGATGGCTTAGCTCGGACACTGTCAGCAACCTGTAGATGTTTAATTATTATAGTTTTACATAAACTGAGTATAGCCACATGGGAGAAATAAATTGGGCAAGATCCCCTTTTTCAGATCCCCGAAATTCTAGCCCTCCCTCCTTAGAGGCCATTGGTTGAAACAAGTGTGAAGCTGAATCCTCAAGTGGACACCAACAGAGGAACTCCTAGGTAGGAAACAAAAAGAGATATATCAACAAGGATCAGATCAACTTTGTGGCAATTCAGGAATCTCTCTGGCTCGGAGCATCCCTACGAGTAATTTAGAAACTAAACCAAGAGTTTTTGCCCAGTAGCCCATCTCCTACTGGGGATTTCTGGATCCTTCTTCTCCAACCAGGACTACCCCAAAATCAAAATGTATCCTTTCTTCTCTCCAAATCACTTAGACATAAATGATTCAGCTGCAGTGTCTAAAAGGTGTCTGTGCGGTTGAGATGAAGCTCCTCAGCCAGGCAGCACTCAAGTTTGGTTATGTGTGGCACTAGTGAAAAAGAATCCACCTGCTAAGCCGGAGATCTGGGTTCGACCCCTGGATGGGGAAGATCCTCTGGAGGAGGGCATGGCAACCCGCTCCAGTATTCTTGCCTGGAGAATCCCTTGGACAGAGGAGCCTAGCAGGCTACAGTTCATAGGATCGCAAAGAGTTGAACACGACCGGAGTAACTTAGTAACCACGCACATAGGGAAGTACCAGAGGGAGGAGACCTGTCTGGTGAACACGGGTTCTCCCCATGGGGAGAGCCACTCCAGGTTTGTGCACTACAGATTTGTTGTGGTGGTTGTTCAGTTGCTAAGTTGTGTCTGACACTTTGTGATCCAATGAACTGCAGCACACCAGTCTTCCCTGTCCTTCATTATTTCCTGGAGTTTGCTTAAATTCATGTCCATTGACTCAGTGATGGCATCTATTCATCTCATCATCTGTTTTAGGAAGTTCATTTTCAAATTACAGGCAAATACCACATATTCATCTTCATTTACTGCACTGATCCTCATCAAAACATCTATGGTCAGAATTTATCATCATCCCTATCTGAAAAAAGCATGCTAAAAATATGGCATGGTATCAGTGATACAACTATAAGGTGATAGTTGTATCACCATGTAAACATGCCTCTGTGAGCCCCTCCAGAGACAGGAAGAAAGACGGGTTCCTTCCTTCTTTCTCTCCTCCCAATCACTAGAAAATGATGATTTTCAGTCTCAGATGGTATGAAAGAATTCCTGCTACATTCAGGATGAGATTCCGTTAAATACTGTCCTTGGAAATTAACATTGCACCTCCTTTGATGACCACAGTTTAAATTACTAAATTTTCAGCACTAATTAGAATTTTTCATGAAAGTAGGTTGCTGGTTTTTCTTTTTCTTTCTTTTTTTTTTTTTTTTTTTCTTGCCTCAAGCTCTTTTAATGGTCAGCTTCTTGTGAAATCGTTTCTTCAAGCAACGAACCGAAAAACACACTTAGCAAGCCCCTGTTATGAGCTGGCTACTTTCTGGGCGCTATTTAAATACTTAAGAGTAGCACTTCTCAAACTTCTTTAGGGATTATGTGAGAACAGATTCTAATTCAGAAAATCAAGCGGTGGCCCAGGATCCTGAAGAGTTGATGTTACTAGTGCTGGTCCCCAGACCACCTAATCTGCTCTGTGAACTTAAGGGAAGACGTCTCCAAAGAGACCCAGTTTCAGCTGAGCGTTTATAAGAAAACAGAGCAAACTCTAAACAGAGTCAGATTTTCATTGCATTTTTCTATGGATATTTAGCTAATGTAATGTAATTATCGGAAAGAAGGCTTGATTGAATGAGTGGGAAATTCTGAAAGGAGTTCTGTTTTTAGGCCGCATAGAATCATTATCTAACAATTAACAAAGTGCAGCCAGAAAAGATTTCTTCTCTTGGACCTCATGAAATGGTAAGATTTACATTCTCCCTCTGTATGCAATGACATTTATTCAATTTCAGTTGCAAAGTGACTAAAATTTGAATGGTACGTGAATCACTGAAACTGTGTTTGCTTTCTGAAAATTGCATATCATTGTTTAAGTTTTTTTTCTATTGGCATATTTGAAAACAAAATTGAATGCCCAGAACTGCTCTTTGTTTTGTTTTATTTCTGTATTTATTTTTATCTTTTATATTTATTTTTAAATTAATTTTTATTGTAATATAGTTGCATATATATATATCTATATATATATCCCCTCTTATTTTGATTTCCTTCCCATTTAGGTCACCACAGAGCACTGAGTAGGTTTCTCTGAGCTAAGAAGTAGGTTCTCACTAGCTATATATCTTACACATAGTATCAATAGTGTATATATAACAATCTCAATCTCCCAATGCATCCCACTACCCTCTTTCTCCCTGTCCTTGAGGTCCAATGTTTGTTCTTTACATTTGTATCTCTATTTCTCTTTTGCAAATAAGATCATCTATATTATTTTAATAGATTCTATGTATGTGGGTTAATATACGATACTTGGTTTTCTCTTTCTGACTTACTTCACTCTATATGACAGTCTCTAGATCCATCCACAGAACTGCTCTTTGAAAACACAGATCCACTTACCAGAAGTTTCACAAGGAGGATTTTCCATCTGGAAGGTGATATTTGTCAAGCAAAACCCCAAAGAACATAGCATGGAATGATTCAATACATTTCTAATTTACCACCCAAATGTCCAGCCTGGAGACAACTTTGTTGGAAATTTTGCAATCCTGAAATGAATGCTGAATACAGCACAATTATTTAAAATTTTTTTGTAGCACTGCAAAACCACCCAGCTAATCAAGATAGGGTCCTCTGTTTCAGAGGCCAATTTGATCTCAGTATGATGAATTCTGCCCTTTTTCTTTTTTATACCAAACACTGCATTCTAGCTTCCTGAAATCCATGATTTTCACAGCTTTTATGAGAGAATAAAAATTCAAGGAGATACTAGCTAATCTATCCCTGAGATTACAAGCAGAATGATACCTCCAAATTTAGATTTTCTCTAAAGTGATACAATATTATACTTTTACGTATATACTATAGAATTTTTTTCAGTGTATTTTTACATGATTCTCTACACTTGTAACATATACTGAATGCTCTCAGATTTCCAGGTTTTTTTGGTGCTTGTGTTTCAAATGCTATCTAAAATTAAATAGCAGCCCCAAATTTGGAGCTGTATCTTAAACTATTAAGCCTATAGTTGTTTAGTCACTAAATCACATCTAACTCTTTTGCGATCCCAGGGACTGCAGCTGCCAGGCTTCTCCATCCATGAGATTTCTCAGACAAGAATACTGGAATGGGTTGCCATTTTCCTTTCCAGGGACACTTCCTAACCCAGGGAACGAAGCTGCGTCTCCTGCATTGGCAGGCAGACTCTACCACTGAGCCACCTGGGAAGCTATTAAGTTCATAGTACTTGCGCTCAGTCACTTCAGTCGTGTCCAACTCTTTGTGACCCTATGGACTGTAACCCACGAGTCTTCTCTGTCCATGGAATTCTCCCGGCAAGAATACAGGAGTCGGTTGCCATGACCTCCTCCAAGGATGATTACTCAATTAAAAAATTATGTTTCCTTCCCCTTAAATTCTGCCTTGGAGCATCTAGCTGTAGTTTTAAAGGCCACACCCTACACACATTTTCTTATTTATCAAGGAGCACCTTTCATCAGCTATGTCCATCTCCAAAGTGACAGAATAAATGTTGCTTATTTCCAGGTATCAGATTTTCATGAAGCCCAATACAATGGCAAGTCATGTTTGCCATTCCTCTAGCAAATGTTTATCAAAATTGGCTACTGTCTGAGAACAATTTTAAAATATACTAAAAATGATATGTCCACATTTTCCTGTGTTCATTCTGATGAGAGAAAAGGAGCTGTACAGTCTTAGCCAGCTTCTTCAGTTTTACTGTGAGAATTCCCCTGTGCTGTAGGTTCATTCAAAGCCAGGAGTATCACTTTACACAGTTTCTCATTGTACTCAAGGGAAGTTTATGGAAATGTTACAGAAATAAGCTACGGATGGAAACCTGGCCTTCTGCCAAACTGCATCTCCCTCTCCTGCTCAAACGATATTTCTTTTCCTCCTCAGTCCTTAATGTGTTCTACAGCACAGAGAACATTTATCTAGGACTAATTTTAGAAATGGAAGATATAGCAATTACATCCCAAGCAGTATTAATAACTGATACTTATATGGCATAGCTGTGTGCCAGACATCTTTCAAAATGTATTGCATTTATTCAATGTAAATTTTTTTTTTTAAAAATGCCTTACATGAACTAATGCATTGAATCGCCATAAAACCTATGAGGTGGTGACTGTTAGCATCCCCATTTTACAGATGAGGGTTCTGAAACACAAAGAGGGAAAAGATTTACCCATGGTCATTAAGTGTGTCTGCCATAGACATAAGCTGGAGCCCACATGGTCATGTGCTAGAGTCTAGGCTGCCTCAATCCCCACCATTACTGTCCATGGCAATTTCCCTCTGTCCACAATAAACTTGAATATGAGAACTATGGGACTACAAGGTAAAAAGGGATGGGTCTATTTTGCATTTGATTTGCTTTATATTATCAAGATCTTACACTATAAATTTTTAAACAATTATGATGCAATTTTTTTCTAAGATAGATAAATTTTTTTCCATATTTTTGATTTGTGCCATATGACCTAAATAATATATACTACAAAATGGCTTTAGAAATTTAAAAATTGTGACATCTATTTGGAGGGCCTTCATTTTATAATCATAATGATTTTCTTTAAAGGGTTAACCTCCATGGATTAAAATGCATTTTTAAGGAACAAAAATAATATAATATATAGAAAAAAGGAATAAAAAGTAAAACTATTCTTCAAAATTCTGATCCATATGAATGTATGATACTGGAAATGCCTGTGTGATGTTTACTGTGGTTCACTTACTTATGAAATTGAGATTGGAAACAGAAATTCTCATGAGATTTTGGGCCTTCCCAGTTTGATAGGAAACATGAAAACAGGAATATATCCCCAGTATGCTTTTCCCTTATGAGTTTTGCTTAGTTGAATGTAAGATTCACAGCCAAAAATTCCTGAGTGGCACTCCCAGTCCTGACACTGACTTGTTCAGTCACCTTGGCAATCGGCCAGGCCACTGTGATTTCATTTCCTCCTCTGCAAAATTAGCAGAACATTTACCTACGTCCCAGATGTTAGAAGACTTAATTAATGTCAACGTTTGTGTAAAAATGAAATGCTGTTTACCCAATAAATGCCAAGTAATCCAGATTTTTTTACTCCTGCTCTTGGCAGGCACCAGAGAGTAGAAAAGAAAAAAATAATAATAATTGAACTTAACTAAAATAATTGGGGTAACAGCAAGGATTCTTGAAGCTTTGTTTGCAGTTTACTAAAACAGGGCAATCTACTCTAGCAATGCTGCTGCTGCTGCTGCTACTGCTGTTAAGTCGCTTCAGTTGTGTCCGACTCTGTGCCACCCCATAGATGGCAGCCCACCAGGCACCCCCGTCCCTGGGAATCTCCAGGCAACAATACTGGAGTGGGGTGCCATTTCTTTCTCCAATGCATGAAAGTGAAAAGTGAAAGTGAAGTCACTTAGTTGTGTCTGACTCTTTGTGACCCCATGGACTGCAGCCTACCAGGCTCCTCTGTCCATGGGATTTTCCAGGCAAGAGTACTAGAGTAGGTTGCCATTGCCTTCTCCAACTCTAGCAATAGTGATCATCAAAAATCACTTATTTACTCCCCTCATAGTAATGATTCTCTTCACATAGCTCCCCAAATTTGGCATAAATTTCAATAGTTTAAAATTTACAACTGGAAATGTCAATTATGTACCTCAATAAAGACAAAAAATGTTCATCTTGGTCTCCTTACTCCCTGTGCTGATGAGGATAAGAACTTGGCTTCTATACACAGTGATCCTGCTGCCCCATCTTCTGAAACCACCGACTGGACATTTATACCATCAACCAGGCACTCTGAACATGTATGCAGTTACTTTCAGGGAGACTTAAATCAGTGGATCAGCATGACTGCATCCACTTTTCTGAAAAGCAACTTAATGTCTCTGTCTTACTGTTGGCTTCACCCTCTTGTGCTCAATCGCTTGTTCATCTGTGTACTTGTGGGTGCTTTTTTTGCCATTCCTCTCAGCATGTGGGATCTTAGTTCCCCAATCAGGGGAACTAAGTGGCCCCTGCAGTGGAAGCTTGGAGTTCTAACTACTAGACCACCAGGGAATTCCCTTGTTTGTATATTAAAATACATGTTTACTGATAATCTACCATGTGCAAAGGAAGAACTAGGAGTATGTTGGTGAGCAAGACAGAAACACTCCTTGGTGTTAGGAAACACACTCTGAAATGGAGCACAGACATGAAGTGAGTGTCTTTAATCAAAGATGAAATCATGCTGATGGGCAAGCTCCCATATTACAGACACCTGGGAGTATCTTAGCAAGGAGATGTACTTCAGCTCCAATTTGATGTTGGAGAGAGTGTGGTCCAGGCAGAGAGAACAGCATGCACCATGGACCATGAAAATAAGCCAAAACATGAAGTTCAGATCAGCTGGATGTCATCCTGAAGTGATGTGAGGACGCAGAAGCACTTACTCCGAAGAGACTGACACTATTGCAAGGTTTTATGCAGACAAAGCAGTGGGCTTGCGGAAGGGGCTAGCTATTCTTCTGTTCCTCTGTGTGAGGCTAATCAGGAGCTCACAGTCAGCTAACTCCTAGTGCCTTAATCAGTGAAAAGACAGGCTTTAACCATCCATTGGTTTGGCCTGTCCTAGACAGGCAAGTTCAGTTCAGGTGCTCTGGGGTCAGGAAGTCTATTGTTGCAATACA
>SJYW01031669.1:121877-134840 GCA_006410735.1 Raphicerus campestris | reverse complement strand
ACAGTCTTATCAGGATCTCAACTTTCTTCTTTTGTGAATTTAAACTCCATCCACCAAAAGTTTCTCTCTCTCTCTTCCACCATTCTTTCCATCTCTTAAAATTTTTAACTAAGGATAGTCTTATTTGCTGAGCCTTCTAAAAATCTCAAAATAGTACTAGGTGGGAATAACTACCTTCAAGACGTAAGTATCACTGAAGCAACTTTGAAGAAACTTGCTAGACAATTACGCACCAAGAAAGGGGATAAACAGACATTGAAAATATAAGTAGTTGACTGTCACGCTGTTTATGACACATAATTAACAGTTTGCTATCTGCAAGAAAATTCTATTGTGAGATAAATGGACATATTTGGATTTTTGGCAGCCTTTCTAGTCTTCAAAAAGTGATGAATATAGCAATAAGCCACCAAATGTCAATCCTCACTTTTTTCCTTGAATTGTGGAATTTAAGGGTATCACTCCATGACAAATAGATGTGGAAACAGTGGCTAACTTTATCTTTCTGGGCTCCAAAATAACTGTAAATGGTGATTGCAGCATGAAATTAAAAGACGCTTACTCCTTAGAAGGAAAGTTATGACCAACCTAGATAGCATATTCAAAAGCAGAGACATTACTTTGCCAACAAAGGTCCATCTAGTCAAGACTATGGTTTTTCCAGTGATCATGTACGGATGTGAGAACTGGACTATAAAGAAAGCTGAGTGCCAAAGAATTGATGCTTTTGAACTGTGGTGTTGGAGAAGACTCTTGAGAGTCCTTTGGACTGCAAGGAGATCCAACCAGTCCATCCTAAAGGAGATCAGTCCTGGGTGTTCATTAGAAGGACTGATGTTGAAGCTGAAACTCCAATACTTTGGCCACCTGATGTGAAGAGCTGACTCATTGGAAAAGACCCAGATCCTAGGAGGGATTGAGGCCAGGAGGAGAAGGGGACGACAGAGGATGAGATGATTGAATGGCATCACTGACTCGATGGAAATGGGTTTGGATGAACTCCGGGAGTTGGTGATGGACAGGGAGGCCTGGCATGCTGTGGTTCATGGGGTCGCAAAGAGTCTGACATGACTGAGCGACTAAACTGACTGACCGAAGTGTATCTATCCATATGTTTCAGATTATGACGAATTTAGCAACAGATCTGTAGCTGTTGTTTTAGAATCTATCCAAAAATTTTTCATTTTGACCTATGGAACAAAGATTGAGATATAAACAAATTAAAAATAAGCATCAAAGAATGCATGGTCAGGTACAGACTATAATAACATTTGAGAATCAAATATGTATTAAAGTTTTGATGATATGTATTAAAGTTTATGTTGATCTTAATACTAGCCAAAATTTTTCTTTTTAATAAGGTTAAATTGATAAAATATAACTTCTAGAGGTTTTCCTATAAAGTCTAAGTATTTTAATAGGGTCTTGATTAAAAATCCCTTTAATAAACTTTAATAAATTATACAAATTTAATAATAAAATTATTATTTCTATTTGGTTCAGATTGATTTTATTCTATAAAAAAATCTATTTTTAAAGAAGTTTGAGGTATTTATCAAGCCAGAAAGAAATGTCAAGTGCTTTCCTTTCCCTCAGTTTGCTCTTATCACAGCAAAAATTCGAAACGACAGACCAATGTGGCAACTTGATTACAGCTCAAGATTTTATTAAGCAGACAGCAGACGGTATACCCCCAAGACACGAGGGCAGGCCAGACCCAAAGGTGTGGCCCTGTCTCTTATACACATCTTGAGAGTCCTTTGGACTGCAAGGATATCCAACCAGTCCCTTCTTAAGGAGATCAGCCCTGGGNGTGGCAACTTGATTACAGCTCAAGATTTTATTAAGCAGACAGCAGACAGTTTACCCCCAAGACACGAGGGCAGAGCAGACCCAAAGGTGTGGCCTTGACCCTTGTTGGCTCCCTTTTTATACTTCTGTCTCCTCTCCCTGGAGCCTGATTGGCTCTGTTCTATGGCATGTACCCCCATCGATCAGGAAGGGGGCATATTTTTCCCACCAGAGGCTCCCACTCTGGTCCTTAGATTTTCTTCTTTGGTCTCTTTTTATGGGCTTTCTAACCACCGTTTTGCACTCTTCTTTTTCCTATTCTGACTACCTAATAGAAATAAAATACATATTTAAAAACTATAGGAGCTAAAAAAAAAAAAAAGGAAAAATAATGCAATCCAGTTTGGTAAGTTATCTTAATGATGCAAAAGCTATACGCTCTTTTATTCACATTCTCTACTAAAGGCATCATCAATTGTAATTTTTGTTGTTGTTTTTTTATATATAATATGTAGTTAGGACCTATGTGTCTTAATCATTTTTTTCTCTTGAAAAAATTAATTTAACGACAAAATAGGTGTTTTGGGATATATGACATAATTCTTTAATTTTAGCAAAATGTGTGAATTAAATATGGATCAATATTTTTATACAACTAGGAGCTCAGTTTCTCATAATAGCTATAAAATTATAAAGAACTTGCCATCATTTTAAATTGGTATGTATTATGCAAATCAGATTTCCTTTTTAAAAAATGTTAATTTTGATTAAATACTTTATTACATTGGAGGTTAATATTTCAAGTGTTACTCTCTCAGTCATGTTCAATTCTTTACAATCCCATGTACTGTAGCCCACCAGGCTCCTCTGTCCAGGGGATTTTTCAGGTAAGAATACTGAAGTGGGTTGCCATTCTTTTATCCAGGGGATCTTCCTGACCCAGGGATTGAATCCATGTCTCCCGCATTGCAGGCAGATTCTTTATCATCTGAGCCACCAAGGAAGCCAAGGTTGATGTTAAATGGCAATCTTAATGTCTTCATTACAAAGAGAGAGCTTCACTAATTCGATGACTTAAAGATATCAAGGTAATTTTACCAACTGTAGAACACACAGATAAGCTCTAGGTCATGTTTGATATGTTCATTTTGGTTACGTTATTCTAAGTTCTTGGGTTTGCCTTCTCCCTGATCTTTGATGCCTGGAAAGAATTGACCAGTGTAGCAACTAGGCCATTCTTTAAATCAAGCCCCTCAGAAGTGCAGTGCCTAATATGTAGTTATTCCTGACCTCCAGAAACTTAAAATCCAGACCTTAGAATTACTCAATTAGACCTTCTTATTTCCTGTAGACGTTCCGCTCATAGAAGTCACTCATTTCTCTCAGAATGTGTATTTGGATTAAAAAAAAAAAGCTTTAAAAAATCAAAATGTATAAGTAACTCTATGTCACATTAAGCCAAGTCAACTAAGTTTCCTATTTCCTTCATGTTTGGCCATACTAAAGTCTTCTGTGTATTTAAACAGTCTGAAGTTGAAAGTATCTTAGTTTGTCTTTGCTGCTGCTGCTAAGTCGCTTCAGTTGTGTCACAACCAATTTAGTAGTCAACAATTTCAGCAAGCTGTTTGATCATATACAAACTATGAGTCTTAACTTAAACTATAGTTAGCCAAATTACTTTATATTCAGAATGACATCAGCATTTATAAGCATTTTAGATTGAAAATATTAAAGCTTAAGATAGTAAGCCAAATAAAACACTAAAATTTTTTTAAATTTAAAGATTCATTTATTAATTCATTTTTGGCTAGGTCTTTGTTGCTACATGCAGGCTTTCTCTAGTTGTGGCAAGCAGTGGCTCAGTTATTCAACTTCAGCACTGGGCATGACTTCAGGGAATTTTAACAATATTAACTTATAGAAATTTGTATTTTTTTCATGAAAATTGGTTTCAAATACCTTAGTAGCATCAAAACAACCAAGCATTGGGAATAGCAAAATGCCATTGGACTAAGTGAAACAAAACAGTTTAATTGGAATATATAGAGGAGATTTGAGATTCAATTCTGTCCATTGTTCTACTGTTTAAATTTATAAAAATCTCCAAAGAATGATAAGGGATTTGAAACTATTTTTTAAAAACAGGTTTTCAATGTCTGTGAGTGTTTCTCCCCAAGGCATTGTCAGGCACTCATTAGTGATGGAATGTGAACTTCTCGGCTCCCATCCGCATAGGACCTGGTTCATGAAAAGGATGCTTGCATGAACACAAAGGTGACAGACCTACCTAGTGTTTATTGCACATTCAGATATCATATACATATGATTTGGATTTTAGGAAGTAATTCAGCCAGTTTAGAAACCTCAAGGAAGATAAATCAGCCTTTGAACTCCTGATGTACATCCATTAAAAATATTTTACAGCATATAAAGTGCAAAAATAAAGTCAACTGAACCTTCACTTAACATTTTTAAGTAGGGATCTGAAATTAAAAGTCCTATTACAACAACAACAACAACAACAACGACTGGGTATTTGAATCTATTTCACTGAGTAAGGGAAAGAGTGAAAGTAAATGAAAATGTGAAGGAAAAAACTGAAATCAGTAAAGTGACTAATAAATCAGTGGTTTGATCCAATTTTTCACTTTCTTAATGGCTGTATTGATATCATGTAGACACAGACCATGTGTATGTGACAGGTATATGACTTACCTAGGCTTAACAAACTTTTTTTAAATGCAGAAGGAAAAATGTCATCGTTTCAAAGTGCCCCAGTTTCCTGAAAGGCTGGCTCCAAGTGGATTACTGAATTGTGCAAAATACTACCCGACACAGTCTCTGATTCATTTTCCAGAGTTTCAGCTTCAAAAAGCAAGGATAGTTACAAAGGGGACTGAAAATACGAGATATTTGTTTGAAAAGAATACACTTTTCACAAAAAGTCAAAGTTTAATCAGTTTTGCCAAATAATTAGCAATTACTTCTACAAATACACTCATCTTTTCAGGTATTATTATGATCTTCTGATCGTTTTCCTGAAAGGAAGACAAAATCACTCTCATAACAGCAAAGATGCACAATGGGAAATCACAGAGAATCTTAATATTTTCATGAAAATATCACAGTTTTATGAATCTCTTGAAAGATTCCCCACCATGCCCAGGGGCCCATTGGACCAGGCTTTGAGACCTCTGGTCTAGGGTTTTCATGTTTTAACCTTTCTCAACATATCTAGGGCAAAGAAACTTCAAGGAGAAGGACTTTACCAAGAAGAGCTACAGTCAAAGAAGGCTCCAGAGGAAATACAGGAAGTTGGAAGACTTTGACCAGATGAGAGTTTGAACAAGGTCCCAAAACAGAAGATGAGAGGGGGAATTTTGAGTTGACTGGAAACTGGTTCCAATATCTTTGACTTTCCACCTACACAATGAACTGTTCTAAAGGCAGCAGGGTTGAAGGGAGGTGGAGAGGGAGGCTCTTTTGTTCATCACAGTCACCTCTTCTCCTGTACAAATTCGGGAGGCTGCTCATTTGGTCTAATATGGTCCTTGTTCCCCTGTCTAGGTACCCATCTGGATTGCACTTTTACTGTGGCCTTGCAAAATCCATCCTCTGACCTGGAGGTCCACAAACTTTTTCTATACATTGCCAGATAGTAAGTATTTTCTATTTTGTGGGCATCCAATTTCTATCACAACTCTTCAGCTCTCCCCTTGTTGCAAGTAAGTTTCAAAAACTTCATAGACACTAAAATTTTGATTTTATAAAATTTTTGTGTGTCACAAAATATTAATCATTTAATCTCTTTCCAACATTTGAATAGAATTCTTAAATTTCAGGCTATACAAAAACAGCAGTTGGGTTGGATTTGGACGGTGGGCCATAAGTAGCAGAACTTCCTCATATAGAAAGGCTTCCCAGGTGGCTCAGCGGTAAAGAATCCACCTGCCAATGCAGGAGACAGGGGTTCAATCCCTGGGTTGGGAAGATCGCCTGGAGGAGGAAATGACAATCCACTCTAGTATTCTTGCCTGGAAAATCCCTTGGACAGAGCAACCTGGCAGGCTACAGTCCAGAGAGTCGCAAAAAGTTGGACGCGACTGAGCATGCACGCACTCTAATAGAAAAGAGTCTAATGAGAGAAATTTGGCATACCATAAAGGATACGTTGGATGAATGAAGACCTTTAATAGTCCTCGATTTCTATCTTTATTTCAGGTTGACCTTATGCTCTCATCAGCCAAGTACTTGTGGCATTGTTTTTCTAACATTGCTGATAAAAGTCACAAGGTCCTGTAACAAAAAAGAAGTCATGGGATATAAAGTACACAACACAGTGTAGCTTAATTTGTTGTTTAGTCACTGAGTCCTGGGTGACTCTTTTGCAACCACAACGCAATATATTATGATAACAAGACAGTTGAAGTTTCTTTTATTAAATTCTGCTAGTTTTCACCTATAAAGCTGTTCCACAAAGTTGTATTTGCATCCAAAAAGAAACTAAACAAACCAACCCTCTGAATGTGGCCTCAGGTAGGATCAAAAAAAGTAAAAACAGAAATATGAATTTTTCTACGTATCTCTGTTTGAAGGATCTAACCTGTTAAATATGCTGCTGTGGAATAGATTAAGTAATTGGATCTGCTTTATCCCAGGAATACTGTCCTTCTGGCTGGGCCTTTTCAGAGTTCAGAGCCTCTTCAGTTCACTCATGTCCAACTCTTTGTGACCCCATGGACTGCATCATGCCAGGCTTCCCTGTCCATCACCAACTCCCAGAGCTTGCTCATACTCTTGTCCATTGAGTCAGTGATGCCATCTAACCATCTCATCCTCTGCCTTCTCCTCCTGCCTTCATTCTTTTCCAGCGTCAGGGTCTTTTTCAAATGAGTCAGTTCTTCACATCAGGTGGCCAAAGTATTGTAGTTTCAGCTTCAGGATCAGTCCTTCCAATGAATATTCAGGATGGATTTCCCTTAGGATGGACTAGTTGGATCTCCTTGCAGCCCAAGGGACTCTCAAGAGTCTTCTCCAACACCACAGTTCAAAAGCATCAGTTCTTGACTGCTTGGCTTGCTTTATGTTTGAGCTCTCACATCCATACATGACTACTGGAAAAACCATAGCTTTGACTATAGGGATGTTTGTCAGCAAAGAAATGTCTCTGCTTTTTAATATGTTGTCTAGGTTGGTCATAGCTTTTCTTCCAAGGAGCAAGCGTCTTTTAATTTTATGGCTACAGCCACCATCTTCAGTGATTTTGGAGCCCAAGAAAATGAAGTCTGTCACTGTTTTTATTGTTTCCCCATCTATTTGCCATGAAGTGATGGCACTGGATGCCATGATCTTCACTTTTTGAATGTTGAGCTTTAAGCCAGCTTTTTCATTCTCCTCTTTCACTTTCATCATGAGGCTTTTTAGCTCCTCTTTTCTTTCTGCCATAAGAGTGGTGTCATCTGCATATCTGAGGTTACTGATATTTCTCCCAGAACCTCTTCAAGTCCCATTCAATATTATCTTCTCTGTGAAGCCTTTGCTTGTCTAAGGCATCTCTTATATCTGAACTCATGGCCATATATTCATGGTACTATTTATATGAGAGTCACATTGATTTGTAGAGTCTCTTCCAGTGTTTCCTTAAACTGTTCTTTGACTCTTGAATGTTTAATTGTAAACTCCTGGAGAATCACAACCCTCTAATTTCTTGTAATTTCTAGGTCCCCTGGCATAATGGGTTAAAAAAAGAGTACATTAGGTACACAGGTGTTTACAAAATATATTACTTTCCCTAATGATACAGACAAAATTAACTGTGGTAATGTTTGATGATAAATATTAGAAAGTCAGAGTAGACTTTCACTTTTTATTCAGAGCTTTTGTTATATTATGTGTTTAAAAATCACCTCCTATATACCTATCATGAACCTTAAATTTGAACTTACAGCAGCATGTGGCAAATAGAAGATGTGTTAACAAATGCCTATTTCTTTTTCCTAACCCACATGTCTAGTCACTACTCTATTTTTCAAAACATTTATTCCAAAGTAGAAAAGGCATGAGCTGTGTGATGACTTGACAATCTGTAATTTGACAATCCACATATTTAATTTGCCAACCTAGATTTTTCACTAACCATATGTGCAACTTTTTTCTTCATTTTTTAGCTTTCTTTGAAATGACTAAACAAAATAAATCTGCACTGGAAAGCTTTTTTCTTTTAAAGAATTTTCTAGATTAACAACAGTATATCCTTAGACAGGCTTCCCTAGTGGTTCAGTGGTAAAGAACCTGCTTACCAATGGAGGTGACGCAGGTTTGATCCCTGGGTGGGGAAGATTCCCTGAAGAAGGAAAGAGCAACCCACTCTAGTATTGTTTCCTGGGAAATCCCATGGACAGAAAAGCCTGGCAGGCTACCATTCATGGGGTCGCAAAAGAATCAGACATGACTTAGCAACTAAACAACAACAATATTTTAGACACAAGCACTTTTTAAACATAGTCTTACTGATATTATTTCTTTAGGTAAAAACACAAAGTTATATGATGCCGGCAGCGTGATAAGAAAATAATATTTCATCTCACATCCTAAGAGCCTGGTTAATTCAAAATAAAAAATGTCCTCACCAAGCCCACATGAAAGAGAACAGAAGTAAATAAAAAGGGAGTTGGGGGAGGTGGGCAGAAGGAAAGAAAGAAAAATCCTCTCGTCTTGGGAGGCCAGCATGATAAAGGCCAGAACAGAAGTCAGATGTGTTAGGGAAAGTATGATCCATTCCATCTGCATTAACTCTTGCTATACTTGAATTATTACCTTTCTACTTGAAGATATTTTTGCTGATAAAAATATGGATTTTTAATTATTTAGTCTGCTTTGGGTCAGCTGTCAGAAATCATGATGTAAATCACCTAATCTCAGTGTATTTCTATGGCAACCATTGAAAACCAAATATTATTTAGCCTTAAGTTGTTCCAAGGCACTAAGAATAGACTTAGACGCTGTAGATACGAACCACACTGCCATGTGTCTACTGCCAGCCGCACTTCTTGGCAACAAGGAAGGCATTGTAAAAGCAGCCTGGATTCCTCCGGAGCCTGCATAATGCTTTCCTGGAATGTAGGTGGACAAATCCTCATAGATATACGAGGTTTCATCAAACTAAACCTCTGCTAAGGCATGTTCAGGGTGAGGGGGGAAATCGAAAAAGCAGTCTGTCGAAATCCTCTTATAAAAGGGCACAATCTGATATGGTCGTGTTACAGAAACTGACTTGCCCACTCTTAGAGCTGAAGGGAAAAAAGACCTACAGAAGAAATCTCTCACACAGCCCTTTCATTTCATGACTAACAAGGCGGCAATTTTACTGGTTTGACAAAGTTGATAGAAGTTAATATATCTAAAGAGAGAACTTAAGAGTTCCATGAAATGATGGAAAGGTTATCTGTTAGAGAATAAGTTTATTCTCAACTACTCTAATAAAGGTCATTATGGAATGCTTGGAGTAATCAAATGTAGAACCAGTCCTAACTCTTGTTTGGGCCAATTTGACTGCTTCTCCCTTCACCCATTTATTACAGCCATAGTACCAACATGGATTTGTTGTTGCTGTTTAGTCTCAAAGCTGTGTCTGACTCTTTTTGCAACCCCATAGACTGCAGCCCACCAGTCTCCTCTGTCCATGGGATTTCCTAGGCAATAATACTGGAGTGGGTTGCCATTTCTTCTCCAGGGGATTTTTCCAACCCAGGGATAGAATCAGCATCTCCTGTGTCTCCTGCATTGGCAGGCAGATTCTTTACTACTGAGCCTACAGGGAAGCCCCAACCTGAATTTACTCTTCTTCTTTTCTTCATGATTCGAAACTATCATGATTCAAGCTAGGAAGGAGGTCATGATCTAATGAGCATACTTGTGAAAGATGGGTCTGTGTGGAGCACAGGGCCATGTAGTGCAGAAAGCACTGATTTAGCTGAAGAAGGGGGTGTCACAAAGGGAAGGGACATTTCAATGCACTTTGTAGAGTAAGTAGAAGATAGTCATGTAGACAAGAGAGAAGGACATCCAAGTAGAGACAACAGCCTGTGCAATGACCCAGAGACATGAACGTTTCCATAAAAAATTATATGATAGCATAAGTTACAAAAGAATAATCCTAGGTGATGAGATCAGAAAAGCAGGACAGAATAGACAAGTTTTGGTTGTCATGTTCAGTTTCAACATGATTTGAAGGTTGCCCTGAGATGTTTATGTGTGCATGTATGCATGTGTTTTAATTTATTTGTCTGCTCTGGGTCTTAGTTGCTCTGAGTCTTAGCGTGCAAACTCTTGGTTGTGGTGTGCAGGATCTAGTTCCTTTACCAGATGTTGAACCTAAGCCTTTTGCATTGGGGGCAGAAGTCTTAATCACTGGGCCAGCAGGGAAGTCTTCCTCAGACTTTTGAAATAAATGGTCATTCTGCAGCTGTCTGAAAGATTTGGTAGAACAATTAACAAGGCATCTTTCTAAAGATCACCAAAGTAAAGTGAGATCAATACATAACCTAAGGACAAGTGAGTGTGATTAGAGAGAAATGATAGTTTTGAGGTAAGTCAAAGGAAAAATGTGAATAGCGATCAGGTTTCCTTGATGTGGGCAATGCATTTATAAAGTGGGAATATACATAGTGACGATGGATTAAAAAGCCTTTCCATTTTCACCTCCTGCTCTACCTTGGATTATAGAACCAGAAGAGTTGTCCGTGTAGTCACGTATTTACTCAAAGTTTGCAGCACTTTCATAATTTTGCATTTTAACATCTTCACGAGCTTTTTAAAAGAAAGTCACGAGAAAGAAAATTATTTGTTGCTATCCATTTGCCATTTTAAAGTGAAAGTTCCTATCTATCCTCTCCCTATTTTTTTTAACTCCTTGCCAAACCAAATGTTAAGTTTCTATTTTGTGGGCAAAAATATAAATTTCTATTTCTAGCATAGCACCTTAGGTAATGTATAGCATTAAACTCTTTCTTTCAAATTTTGAGGGGCTATATGGAAAATGGAAATCTGCAGAAGATATTCACCCAAATCTCTATACTAGAAAAATAGCTTCATGTAATTCTTTAAAGCATAAAAGTGATATGGTACCTGTTTGGCTTTCTCTTCTTATAAGTCATCAGGAAGTCTAGAGCAATAATGGTGTCCACCTTACTTAACTGTATCAAGTGGTGGGATGGGTATTTGTATATATTCACTTTCACACTAATTGACTCTTTTTCTCACTCAAGTTCATCCAAAATTTTTTTTAAAATATTTTTTAATGTGAAACACTTTTAGTCGATTGAATTTGTTACAATATTGCTTTTGTTTTAAGTTGTTTGTTTGTTTGTTTTTGGTCTGAGAGGCATATGGGATCTTAGTTCCCCAACCAAGGATCAAAACCTGCAACCTTCTGCATTAAAAGGTGAAGTCTTAGCTGCTGGACCACCAGGGAAGTCCTTCACTCAAATTTTTAAAAATCTTGGGTTTATATAAATTGTCTCAAAACCTTTATGGAAGCAGAGGGGTCTAAATTATGAGATAGACTCTGCATACTGTAACATTCAATAAATATTCATGGTTAGTGATCACAGAATGTGAGTATAGCACCAAACCCAAATAAGAGAAAGTAGGACAAATCTTGGTCATGTTCTTTCCTAGTGGCCATCACTGCACTTGTCTGTTCAATGAAGTGTTTCCTCCCATTCTGCTTCACTGAAATAATGAGATACCAGACTTAGAGTTTCTTCCAAGGACATTTCCTGGACTAAATAGAATAATTAAATATGCTGAGTTTGCTGAGGTTATCTGGGCTTTACTAATGAGCAATTTGTCTGTTTTTCTCCATAAAGTCTAAACCTGTTTCAGCTGAATGGGGTTACAAGTGTTATCACAAGCCTTCCTTTTTAAGTTCATATGAAAATAAAATATGAAAATACCCTCTGCTAAATCAGAGGAAAGATAACTAGTTCCTATGCCACTTCAAGAGCTGGGTGAGGCATCCGAAATAAGAGAAAAGATGCTATTACACTTCCCAGAAAATGAAAGAATATTAAAAATTAGTATAAGCCACTGACCTTAAAATTTCTTTGAGAATCACCAAAACTCTAATTTTATTATGACCTAGGAGTGATCTCCATCTCTTCTTTCTTTTCTACTTTTTCCCCTATAATGGTGTGTCACCAGGAACCATCTCTCTCAGAACTGAGGCATTCATTCTCCAAGCTACTAGGATTATTGGAACTCATTTTTCACTCAGTCAGTCATGTCTGACTGTTTGTGGCCCCATAGATTATAACCCCGCCAGGCTCCTCTGCCCATGGAATTTTCCAGGCAAGAATACTGGCGTGGGATGCCTTTTCTACACCAGGGGATCTTTCCAACCCAGGGATTGAACCCAAGTCTCTTGTATTTCCTGCATTGACAGGTGATTCTATACCAGTGAGCTACCTGGGAAGTCATATGGGAATACCAGAACACTTTACCTGCCTCCTGAGAAATCTGTATGCAAGTAAAAAAGGAACAGTTAGAACCAGACATGGAACAACAGACTGGTTCCAAACTGGGAAAGGAGTGTGTCAAGGCTGTATATTGTTACCCTGCTTATTTAACCTATATGCAGAGTTCAGTTCAGTTCAGTTCAGTTCAGTCGTTCAGTCATGTCCGACTCCTTGCAGCCCCATGAATCACAGCCCGCCAGGCCTCCATGTCCATCACCAACTCCTGGAGTTCACTCAGACTCACGTCCATCAAGTGAGTCATGCCATCCAGCCATCTCATCCTCTGTCATCCCCATCTCCTCCTGCCCCCAATCACTCCCAGCATCAGAGTCTTTTCCAATAAGTCAACTCTTTACATGAGGTGGCCAAAGTACTGGAGTTTCAGCTTCAGCATCATTCCTTCCAAAGTAATCCCAGGGCTGATTGCCTTCAGAATGGATTGGTTCGATCTCCTTGCAGTCCAAGGGACTCTCAAGAGTCTTCTCCAACATCACAATTCAAATGCATCAATTATTTGGCACTCAGCCTTTTTCACAGTCCAACTCTCACATCCATACATGACCACAGGAAAAACCATAGCCTTGACTAGATGGACCTTAGTTGGCAAAGTAATGTCTCTGCTTTTGAATATGCTATCTAGGTTGGTCATAACTTT
>SJYW01031669.1:91478-105941 GCA_006410735.1 Raphicerus campestris | reverse complement strand
AATGCTTCTCTATTGGCTCAGCAGGTAAAGAATCCTCTTGTAATGCAGAAGACACAGGAGATGCGGGTTTGATCCCTGGATTGGGAAGATCCTCTGGAGGAGGAAATGGCAACCCAGTCCAGTATTCTTGCCTGCAAAATCCCAAGGACAGAGGAGTCTGGTGGGCTACAGTCCATGGGGTTGCAAGGAGTCAGACATGACTGAGAACGAGTTACTGAATCAAAAAATATAGAGCAGAATTGTGGAAAGTGACATAGAGAAGAGCCTCAAATTAGGTGGTCCTCTGTGGCTGGTTGTCGAATAACTACTTTGTCAATCCATTTACATCCTACAACTATATCCAGGAAAAGTACCTCTGAACTTCATATGTGCTTAATACATATTTACTTATAAATATCTTTAATCTTTTCTTCTTCCATATACATTTGAGAAGGTGAGAAGTGCTGGTGTGCATGTAGCTGGACTAATGCTACTTCTGCATTGTTCTAGTTTAATATAGGTCAAAGGGCACGTGGATCTTCAGGAAGAAGGAAAGGGGGACAGAAGTTTTGACCTCTCAAGCATCCCACCTCTTCTTCATGTGTCTCAAAGAATATCCTCTGTTTAAGGAGTCCCCGTCTAGCTTCATCTTTCCAAGAATGGGCTATGAAGATAGTGGTAACGATTTTCTTTCTTTCCACCCCCCTTCCTTCCTTTCTTTCTCTTTATTATTTCTTCTTTTAACCAAAGCATAATCTAAAGCCTCCAAAAAAAGATTTCTGTTTTGTTCTCTAATTTGTGTTACAACTTTTCATCAGGGTGTTGATTTTTATTTTAACTTCCACTGAAAATGAAGTTAGACACTGCTAGCTGTGAGCTTTTGCCATCTGTGGAGCCCTCAATGATGTTTTAAGGACTCTTTTGCAATGAGGTAATAGTCCTGTCTCCCTCCTCTGGGGAAACAAACTCTCTGACTTTCAGAACCCAGTGTCTCACAAAGGATTTGCTTCCTCTCATTACCCTTATCCCGTCACCCCGTTTTCACTCTACTTCGCTCGGCGTTCTAACTCGGTGTGCCAAGGCAAGTAAATAACACTGCAGAATTCCCAACGGCTCTAGCTTCATCACCCTACAGCCACCACATTCGAGACATGCCATTCACCAGACACAGAGCACCTCACTTTTCTTTCTTTCTTTAATTTCCTGAAGGTCTCTGGCGGTTCAGTCTGGAAAAGCCAAAGCTCTTTACCCCAAAGACACTGAGTCATTTTAAACTCCCCTTTCGGATGGTCTCCAGCAAGAAATGGAGCAGAGGTGGGAGGCGGGGAGGGGGCGTGACTCCAGCTGTTGGAAGCAGTCTTGGCTGGGAGAAGGATTTCTAATCCCCGGGGCTGCACACTGGGAGCGCTGGAGCTGTCAACATCCGCCGAGCAGTTCCACCCAAGGCCGAATACCCACTGCCCTGGCTCCTCCTGAACAGTTCTCATCCTCGTTTCTCCATGCAGCAGGATCCCTTTTGCAGGGGCTGGAATTCATACAACAGGAGGCGCTGTCAGCGGCAGTCGAACCTGCCTCTTGGAATCAAGTCTGTCTCACCCCCGGCAGCCTCATGCCTCAAATGTGGGAACCCACTGCAAACCGTGCTATGGGAGCCCTTTGATTGGATTCAGATGGCTTCTCTTTCCTTCCCTCCATTACGTGAAGGGTGCTGTGCTGTGCTGTGCTAAGTCACTTCGGTCGTGTCCAACCCTTTGGGACTCCATGGACTGCAGCCTACCAGGCTCCTCTGTTCATGGGGATTCTCCAGGCAAGAATACTGGAGTGGATTACCCCCCACCCCCGGATGCCCTCCTCCAGAGGATCTTCCCCACAGAGGGACTGAACCTGTGTCTCTTACCTCTCCTACATTGGCTGGCGGGTTCATTATCATTAATGCCACCTGGGAAGGTGTGAAGGTGTGAAGGGTACTCTTTCTGAAAGGCAGATTAGCAGATCAACCACTCTGACTACATTTGATTCAGGTCCCAAGAGTTCCCATTAAAAAACCCTCATCGGCTTTGGAAGCTGTTGCTGAAGGGTTGCTACTGTGGTCCGTTTTTCTTTCCCGAAGCCTGGACCAGTGGCTGCGCTCTGGGTCTAGTGCAGTCCGGCTGGTGAGGGGCCCCTGCCAGGCCCCGAGGAGTGACACTTTACATCTACTAAGCTCAGCCTTCCAGATTTTATCATGCCATTCGAGTGCACTGGCGATGTGAGGGCTGGGGATGTGAGGGCTTCAGTTTTGCATTTTTGCCTCTTCAATCAGCTGCTTGCTTTCTCACCACTGCCACAACCAGCGTCTCCACTGGGAGCCTCCGGAGAGGACGGCGCCTCCAGAGGGGACGGCGCCTCCAGAGGAAGAGCTGTGTCTGACCGACAGCCAGGACGCCCGAGCATCCTCCAGTAGAGCGGCAACGCCTCAGCTGAAGGTTTCACTGCCAGCAACAGATGTAAAACTCATCTCTTCCCTCCAGAGTCCAACAAAAGAGCCAAAGCCCCAGAAACCGCGCTGTATTTTCACCCGGCCCAGCTCGAATAGGCTGAGGGCTGTAAAATAAGAGAATATAGTTCCCATTTGTCTTCTCCGCGAACCTCTCTGACAGGGGGAGAGATCCCTCCACCTCTGCAAAGGCAAAGAAAAAAGGGAAAATGTGGTTCTTTATCTGGCAGGTTCTGCTACAGCCAAATGGCTCCCTGCTTTAAGAACTCTGGGTCAGTGAGGAAGAAGAGAGAAACAGCATTGATTGAGCACCAGTTATTTATCCATCAGACTCTGATTAGGGATTTGCTACGTGCCAGGCAGTGTGCCTCATGGCGGGGGAGGTGGTTCTAAGACTTCATGTGATTTTAAAATTTAATCCCCAAAGTACACTCTGTTCTAATTTCAGGCAAGGATGCTTCTAGGCGCTGGTTGTTCCAGATGAGGAAACTAAGGCTCTTTCAGGCCATGCAGTGCGTAACAGAGCAAACATCTGAAGCCAGGCGTGTTTTGATTTCGTTTGTCATTAGCTCACTGAGATGCTTTTATGGCAATAAAGCAGAATGATGTTGAAAATCTATATTACTCTTTTACTGAGTTGTAATGTCGGTTAAATACAATCATGATGGTGACATAATAAAAATAATGCTAGTTGTAAAAGTCATGGACAGTTATGTGCTCACTAATTACCATTTTATTATTAGATATAGAAATAAAAGAAAGAAAATAAAACAGCATTAGTGATGTTTGCTGTGTATCAAGCATCCTTGGTGCTTCCATGATAACTGGGAAGAACCAAGGACACAGCCTCATACATGACAATAAAATCACATCACAGAAAAGGACAATCAAATCAACAACTTCACCCTTTTGGATCCTAAAAATATGAATATTTCTAATTCTATGGGTAGTTAATTATGAAATCTTGATATACCGTTTTAAAATCTTTAACTGAAGATGACGTAGAATACTCATTTCATTAACCAAATAGTTAATGAGAACCTATTCCATATCAGAAATATGGAGTTGGCCTTGGAAATACAGAGATTCAAGATATTCTTGATAGCCTGAGGGGAATCATAACTCATAAAAGGTTTAGCAACAAATTTCCTTTCAATAGTCTTTAATGAGTGTGCTGCAATTGGGTCTTGTTTTGTCACAAGAACTCTGACCCTTGGCAAATCAAGATAGCATGCTGGAAAGGCTGTCACATTGGGGTTATAGACTGCGGACCTCAGTCCTCACTAGTCTTCAATAAATGGTGACGGTTCTAGTCCTAAAAGTTGTTGTTCAGTCACTAAGTTATGACCGATTCTTTTGAGACCTAGTGGACTGGAGCCTGCCAAACTCCTCTGTCCATGGGCTTTCTCAGGCAAGAATACTGGAGTAGGTTGCCATTTCCTTCTCTGGGAGATCTTCCTGAGCCAGAAATTGAAACCATGTCTCCTGCAATGGCAGGCAGATTCTTTACCACTGAGCCACCAGTGAAGCCCCAGTCCTAAAAGTAAGTCCCATTTATATCTTCAGGTCATAGTTTCCTCTTCTATAAATCGAGAGGTATGGTTGATAGGAATGTACTCTTAGAACTCTAGTATCTATAATCTGAATCTGTCTTTTTAAATAGTCAGGCTCACCCCTGGAAGATTCTAAGGACTGTGTCATAATCAGTCACCAACATCAGGGAAAGAAAAGTAAGTTAAGACTAATTTTTCTACTGCAGCCACTCTTCCTAACAGATAATAGAATTTATTCCCTCCTCTCTGCCCATTGTACCTCCACAAGGCTGTTAACCAGACTTCAATTTGACAGGTTTAAAATTCCACCTCGTTTCTTGTTCACCCTAAGCTCAAGTAGCTAATGAGCAGAAAAATGACCAGAAGACAGGGAAGAGGATAAAAACAAATGACTAGGGTGCTAACAAAGAAAGTGACAGCCGAGAACTGGCTGCCACTTGTTGACCTTATCAGGGAGCTTCTTGAATACATACATATAGTTTAATTTTTCAATAAGATTTTTTTTTTAAGACCCTCACCCACCAGGACAGGGAAAAAAGGTTAAACGTGATCCTTTATTAAGATAGTTTCAGGCATTCAAAATCAGAAGAAAGGAAGATGAAGCATTAAAAAAAAATCTGAGCACTTTTTAGAAAGACAACATACAGGGAAGTTTCATGCTAAGTCTGTTCCTGGCATGAACTCAACCTGCTGTCCTCTGTAACAGTTCTGGGTACAAGCCTGAAGGTGGTTCCTATCAATGACACCCCAGAACACCCTTGGTGGGAATGTGGATCCAATGAAGCCTCCCTACTGCTGGTGTTGCCCCTGGTAGCTACCCCATCACTCATGGCACTGCCTCATGACGCATCACTGCCTGAGATTATTAGCTTGCCAAGCACCTGTCCTTTACTCTAATGTCCTTTGGTTCCCTACATCCAGAAGCTGTAATTCTACACGATGCAGTTCTTCCCAAATCTGCACACACCCCCTCCCCGCCCCCCCACCGCAGCCCCACAGAGTGACTCTTCAAGAACCTGTAATGTTGTAATGTTAGAATGCTAGCTCTGGACACACACACACACGCACTTTTTTTCCACAGGGAAGCTGAGCTTCTGAGACACAGAGATCCTTGATTCAAGTCAGTGCACTGTCCCCTCAGTGACCACCCCACCATGTGCATCTCCTGAGGATGGTGAATTAAAGGAGCTTCTCGGAGTAGCAGCCTCATTACTCAACAGAATTCCACTAGGGGGGCACGTGGAGCTGCACAGCATCACACTTCTTGTCCCTCTCCCTTCTCTCTTTTGTTGCTGGAAAAAAACAACCACAGCCCCACACGGGCCACAGGAAGTCTTCCAGATAAACTTGAAGGCTGGGTGGTCACTTCATTAAGGCCATGTCTAAACCTGGACACTAAAGGACAAGAACAAAGAGTGGCAGAAGGAGCGTGGTACGGACATAGAGAATAAACTGCTGGTTGCCAAGGGGGAGGAGCTTGAGGAGGGAGAGAGGTTGGGGTTAGCAGATGTAAGCTCTCATACATAGAATGGATAAACAACAGGGTCCTACTGAAGAGCACAGAGAACTACATTCAATATTTCATGATAAACCATATGGAAAAAATATTAAAACGGGATGTATATACATGTATAACTGAATTTTTTTGCTGTATAGCAGTAATTAAACATTGCATATCAACTATATTTCAATTAAAAAAAAGTGATGCTTGGCAACAGCAGTTTACATCGCTGCTACTGTTGCTTTGATAACTTTGTATAAGTCATGCAAGCATCGTAATGTTCTAAGGTTAAACTTGGTTTATGAAAATCATTTGTAAACAGTGAATGTGTTAGGAAGAATGGATTAATTAAGCAAAAGCCCCACTTTTCTATTTTTCTGTTTCTCTACCACCCCTCTCCAGCAGAGCTTCTGAACCCAAGGAAAAAACTCACATCTCTTGGATCTCCTGCATTGGCAGATGAAGTCTTTACCATTAGTACCACCTGGCAAGCCCTATCTATCTCTATCTATATCTATCTCTATCTCTCTCTATCTCTATCTATATCTGTATCTATATCTATATCATCTATATCTATATATCTTCCCTGGTGACTCAGAGGGTGAAGAGTCTGCCTGGAATGCGGGAGACCTGGGTTTGATTCCTGTGTCAGGAAGATTCCCTGGAGAAGGAAATGGCAACCCACTCCAGTATTCTTGCCTGGAGAATTCTATGGACAGAGGAGCCTGGTGGGCTCCAGTCCCTGGGGTCACAAAGAGTTGGCCACGACTGAGTGACTTCACTTTCCTCTCCAGGAGGAAAAAAAAAAAGCAGGTGTGGAAACAAGTTCAAGGTACAGTCCTGAATGCTGTATCATCCCCAAGCTCATCATGCAAACTAATTCCAAAATGGACCCAGAATTGTAGAAAAGTGTGCTTTTTAATCATAGCTGTTTGTCAAATGCAGTCTCACCATCGTTCGGATTTGTGCAGCTCTTTAGAGCTTACAGAGAGCTTTTTCTTTAATGAATTGCAGTCACAGCATAATTCAGTGAATCTGAGCTTGAAACCAGATCTTCTCAGTCTTATTCTAGTACCTTTATCAGTTCATCAGTATCTAAAAATTGTGGTAGGAAACTGAAATAGATTGTAAAATAGAAAGGGTGTCCATGTGAATTTAAGACTGTGGTTTTTGAGTAGACCAAGCAGAATGTTAATGGTTAAAGGCAACCTTCTACTACTAGGAAGTCAGTGCCATATTTTACGCAGAGATAAATGGAAGACTGAGTGGGAAAATGACTTTCTCAAGTTCAGGAAGAAATCTGATGCCACAGCCTTGGCTAGAATTCAGTTACCTAGATGCCAGGGCTATGGCCATCCTGGGCATATGAACAGCTTCCTGCAGGCACACAGATTCCTGATTTAATCAGATACCCACTTCTCTCCAACCAGGGAGTGGCATCCTCGCCAACTCACCTGGAAGATACCATTTTCCTTACAAGTAATAAACAAGTGTATTGGCATGCAATGTAATTTAGTCCAAGAAAGCGTGAGGAGAGATATGAAATGGAGCTTCGGGTTATAGTTTCCTCACAAGGACTTAGGATAGAGACACAGGATAAAGGCTGCACTTTCTGCTGTCTCTGCCTGTTGTTGAGTGTAATGTGAGGCCTGGAACTGCTACAGCCAGGTTGCCATCCTGAGGAATCCATCTTAGGATGAAAACAATTTAAGAAAAAAAAAATTAACCCTGCATTATTTACCTTTAGAGCTTTGTCTAGGCAGCATACGTGCCTGTATGCTATGTTGCTTCAGTTGTGCCCGACTCTTTGAGTCCCCACAGACTGTAGCCCACCAGGCTCCTCTGTCCATGGGATTCTCCAGGCAAGAATACTGGAGTGGGTTGCCATGCCCTCCTCCATTCCTGACCCAGGGATGGAACCGCATCTCTTATGTCGCCTGCATTGGCAGGCGAGTTCTTCACCACTGATATCACCCGGGAAGCCCATCTAAGCAACATAATACTAAATTACTTTGAATTGTAGTTTCAGGCATGGTTCTTAAATAATCTATAAAAGGATAAAATATCTAGATGAATAAATGGATGCATGGATATGTAGATTTATAATAATTATATAACTGGGGCTTCCCAGGTGGCTCAGTTGGTAAAGAATCTGCCTGCCAGTGTAGGAGACATATATCCATCATTTAACCTTCATGATAGTCCAGAGTGGAAATCATTATTAGGTGCACAGGACACAAAAGGAAATTTAGGCTCAGAACATTAGATGAGTTGCCCAAGGTCATACAGTTACAGAGCAGCACACCAATTCAAATCCACCTTACCTGACACAAAGTCTATATATTCTACTGTTCCTTAATACTACCATTTAGAGATATGTGGATTATCTGAACAGTAACAAACTGTTTTGATTTCAAAGTCTAATGGTACAAGTATTATTTCCTAACAGAAGCAAGGGTGATTAAGCAGAGAATGGCTTGTGAACTCTCTAAATTAAAATTGATTTCTCTTACTGATTGAGAAGTTATCCAACAGTTCAACCGGAGAGATAGCGAGGGGAACCATGGTCATCTAATTCAGAACACTCTTGAGAGTGGAGAGACACATCATTAAGCCATCACGACAGGCATACACACTCTGATAGTTCTGGGTTAACTGGGATCTATGGTCAACCTGGAGTAAACCAAGGAGAGTGCTCCTAGCCTCCCTCACTGCCAGAAACATCATCATAAAGAAAAACGCATCAAATGATGAGAATGTCTCCTTCTTTCCCTGTGTAACTGAATCCCTCTATTCCTGTACCCTTTCATATTCCATTTGATAATTAATAATTTCTTCTGAAATTGAGAGGGAAAAAAAACAGTTCAGGAATTTGGAGGGGGGTGGGNTTAATTACTTGGCTCTTTTACAAACAGCGCCTGACTATTTTGTCAGAGGGTCAAGGATAACAGCGGGACCTGCCCTTTTCTTGTGCTTAAAGGGACACCACCCCATATTCGTTCAGGGGCACCCAACCTGGAACGGCTGTCAAGAAGGACACGCATTTTTCCTGGCCCATCTTTCCCCCCAAAAAAACCTCTTCTGGAGACGGTGCTTGCTAAACCCGTGAGAAAAGTCGGTACCATCAGACACTGTTTAATAACCCAGAATAAGATATTGTCTGAGGTGCAGCAAATGCCTAGTCGATCTCATATTTAATACTCACGCTGAGACATGTCCAGACAATGGAATTAGAGGACAGAGAAAAAAAAAGGAAAACCAATGAATAAAACACTGATGATAAAAAAGAAAAATTGAATTTGGGGGAAAAATAAGACAAAATTTTTTTCTTCTGCTTTTTTTACTCCCAGTTCAGGACATGTGTTCTTTAGCTTAAATGATGTTAATTATACTTTCCCCACTAACCTATTAAATTAAAACATTCATTTAATAGTGCCACAAAGATGTAATCTGAGAATTTATTATACACTAGAGTTAATTAAAAAGATGCTTGTGTAGAAAAACCCAGGCTGTTTCCCCCATAAGACTAAAAAAATCCAGTCCACAGGAGGGTTAAAAAGAAAGATAATTTTCATATTTGTTATTTCTTCTTTAAATTTTATATTTTGTTTGTCTCCTTAACTGTAAATCTTTAAGGTTGCATAACCCTAATTAAGAAAAATAAAAAGCGAATTGAGAGCCAGTATTCACAGAGGAATGCTGTTGGCTAAGGCCCCAGATATTTTTTGTATCTCCAGTGAATTGCTTGTAAAATTTCCAGGAAGTTTGGGAAAACTTTGCATTGACATCACTCAGCAAACTTGGAAAAGTTTTACCAAGGGGAAGAGTGGAGGCCAAACTCACTGTCTGGGGTACTGATCCTGTGATATTTGTAGATTCAGTTAATGCTGATGAATTTTGCAGAAATCTTCATTCTCTCCCTCCTGCCTACATTTCTATTCTCTTTATTGAGGAATAATTTAACCCTGTTTTGTTATATCTTTGCTCCAGATTTTCTCCTTTCTTAGCATTTCCTTTTTTGTCTATGTCAAAATAGATACTTTTGTATTTATTATGATATGGAAAAGAAAAGAAAGTGAATTTTAGATTTATTCCCCTTTAAAGTGTAAGAATATATTGTTAGCCTACATCATTGATCAGTTTATACATGAAAATGCCATGAATGACTTTTTGTGCTTAAAATTATTTTGTTGGGAGGGGGGTCTGTCTATTTTAATTTGAAAAGTAAGTCATTTCGAATCACCTTTTTACCTGGATGGGTTTTTTCCTCTCCTGTATTTCCATTTTAATGGCTCTGATTCGTGTCATGTTTCACAAGAAATCTTTTAGAATTTTTAAAATAATATTGTAGATTAATTTAAAATAAATTGTTAGAATAATATATTGAACTACATAAAAATATGCTAGTGAAATGGAGAAAGAAGGTGGCCTCTTTTAAAATACTACCCTTAAATGTGTGTCTCATAGAAAACTATTATATTAATAAGAATATATTTTGGAGGAAAAACATGTGAACTAAAAAAATTATGAACCCTTATATATTATAGAGTTCATTACTATATATACTTGGTCAAAGATTTTTTTAGTAATAGTCTTATTGAAATATGTCACATATCACACAATTAACTGCGCAGTTCAAAGGTTTTCATTATATGTGCACATATACACAGAAAGGAGACCAAACCAGTCAGACCTAAAGGAAATCAGCACTGAATATTCACTGGAAGGACTGATGCTAAGCCTGAAGCTCCAGTACTTTGGCCACTTGATGCGAAGAGACAACTCACTGGAAAAAATCCTGATCCTGGGAAAGACTGAGGGCAAGAGGAGAAAGAAGGGACAGAGGATGAGATGGTTGGATGGCATCACTGACTCCATGCAAGTTTGAGCAAGCTCTAAAAGACAGTAAAAGACANGGAAAAAATCCTGATCCTGGGAAAGACTGAGGGCAAGAGGAGAAAGAAGGGACAGAGGATGAGATGGTTGGATGGCATCACTGACTCCATGCAAGTTTGAGCAAGCTCTAAAAGACAGTAAAAGACAGAGGAGCCTAGTGTGCTGCAGTCCATGGGGTCACAAAGAGTCAGACACGACTGTGCCACTAAGCTACAACAACTTATTCACAGATATGAGAACCATCACTGGAACCAAACACAGAGTATCTTCAGTACCTTGAAAAGAAATTCCATGCCTTTAAGCTATGCATATCTCTCTCCCATCCGGCCTCCCTCCTCTGGTCCTAGGTAACCATTTGTCTACATTCTGTCTCTATAGAGTTGCCTAGTCTGGACATTTCATATCAGTGAAATCAGGTAATGCGTGGTCTTTTATGACTGGCTCCTCTCAAAGTTTTCAAGGATCATCCATGGTGTGGTATCTGTTAGTACGTCATTCCTTATAAAGGTTGGATGAAAGACTTTTTCAGTATCTCAATTTGAATTATTTAAGCCTCTATTAAAAGGCTTAGCATAAAATTCTATTGAGCTTCTTTTCATCTTGGGATACAATGGTTCTTCAAAAAACATACCATTTTAAAAATTTTAACATTTTAAATATTTCTGTATCTTGCTAATTCTTTAAAAATATATACTGTATAAGTCAAGTAAATTAACTTCTCATTCTGAAATCAATCGGCAAATCACTCAGTATTCAGTAAAACTATACATGACTATTCAATACGATTGGAATGTATCAGGTGAGATTTACTGGAGATATTCTGAGAGAAAAATTTACAACTGAAAGGAGTCCATGTGTGTTTTATATTCTGACATGAAAGTTATTATGTATTGAAGTGTTTGCATGTGAAATGCTTACCCTATGGCTGCCACACAATGTGCAAACCTCTTTACATATTCATGTTATTTGAATAGAGCCTGTGCTCAGTTGCTCAGTCGTGTTTGACTCTTCACAACCACATGGACTGTAGCCCACCAGGCTCCTCTGTCCATGGAATTTTCCAGGCAAGGATACTGAAATGGGTTGCTGTATCCTGCTCCAGAGGGTCTTCCTGACCAGAGATGGAACCTAGGTCTCCTGCATGGGCAGGTGGATTCTTTACCACTGCATCACCTAGGAAGCTCCGTTATCTGAATATTAATGCTTATTTAATCCACACTTTTAGTGATTAGATGTCAGTCTCTCTCCCAGTTTAGAGACTGGGGAACTGAGACTTGATAATTTTCTGAGAGTTTCTCAGGATCATCACATAACTAGCAAGTAGCAGAACCTAGATTCAAACCCCAAACCCTGTTTCACATCTTAGTTTCAAAACCGAGTCCAGGCTTTTATTCTCTGAGGTTTAACAGTGAAATTTTTCTAACATATAGAATGGCTGAAAGAATTTTACAGGAGATACTAGTCACCTAGATTCTGCAATTCACTTTATAGACTACCTGCTTCTATCCATTTACCCATCCCTCTGGCCATCCATCAGCCCATATTATTTCTTAAATGAATTTTGAAGCAGAGTCCATGTTGCCAGAGTATCAGGCAACTCCAGCCATAAATCATGGCTCACCTACTTTATAATCTCTTAGTCTATGTTTCTGTTTCTTCTTCTGTTAAGTACTGGGGAAGATTTATTGATTTATTTTTGGCTGTGCTAAGTCTTCATTGATGTTCTAGTTGTAGGCTTTCTCTGGTTGGGATGTACAGGCTTCTTAGTGGGGTGGCTTCTCTTGTTGTGGGGCACAGGCTAAATAATTGTAGCACATAGGCTTACTTGCTTAGTTGCACATGGGATCTTCCTGGACCTGGGATTGAACTCATGTTCCCTGCGTTGGCAGGCAGACTCTTAACCACTGGACCTTCAAGAAAGTCCTCACTAGGGAAGGTTATTTGTAATCTTGGTCATGATACTCTTTCTATATCTGTTCCCCATTAATAATGTGATTTTACAACTTTTCCTACCATGAGGTGGAGTCAGTCTTCCTCCCCTTAAATCAGGCTGGCTTCATGACTCGTGGCTTGCTTCGGGCCATAGACAAGCAGAAGAAATGGTCATTCGCCTGCTCTGAACATAGACTTCAAGCATCTTTTGTTTGTCCATTCTTTCTCTTAAAAACCCAGCCCCCTGCTATGTGAAGAAGCTTAGGCTGAAATGCTGAAAGCTAGACACCATACAGAGCAGAAACAACATGGCTGAGGACACCCCAGATTAACCAGCTCCCAGAGGACCCAGAAACTGACCAGAGGCTCATGGAGGGGCCCCAGGGACCTGAAGAATCACCCAACGCTTTCAGCTTGACTTGCAAACCCACAGAGAGCCATGAGCTCAACAAATGGAGAGTTTCAGCCAATAAGCTGGGGATAGACTGCAATAGAAAACTGATTCAAGAATCTATTTCACAGATATGTGTAAGAACTAAAAAATATAATCCGTATAAAATGCTTTGAGCTGTTTCTACCATATGGGAAATTATCAATAACCATGAACCTCAGCATTATCACTATTTAGGCATAAAGAGTTAAATATATTTTTTAGCTTCACTGCACAGCTTGTAAGATCTTAGTTCCTTGACCAGGGATGGAACCCGTGCTGCTAGAGAAGTCACTGTTATCTTTTATTAATGGCAACTCTAAAGTCCACTTTCTCCCTGACTGCAAGGTTTTCCCTTTTCTTCTTTCTTAGGAAACATGTCATGGCTCAGTTCAAATGTCACACCCTTGAATAAAACTCCTTTGAGTTGCTTACCATATTAGTTTGATCCTCTCTTAAGTACTCTGTTTCACTTATCCCATGTGCTATTATGTGCATCTATGCATCTATATTAGTGTCTCCCCCCAAATCCAGATGGTATCTCATTCACATTTGTGACCTCAGCAACAGCACAGTATTCAGTTAGTATATATTGAATTAATGGATAAAAATAAAACCATGTAAAATTCTGTTTTATGCCAGGAACTCAAAGTCCCTATTTGGTGTCCTTGTTCTATTCATATGGCATATCCCCTTAGTCGGTTCATTTCTATTTGTCAAAGGGAACCCCTTCTTTAAATTAATGACTTGTCAATTCCACCTCCATTTTGCCTGTATAAATACATCACAACCTACCTAAAAATTTCATCAGAGCCCACCCATCCTTTAAATTGCATAAAAGATTTATGCCATAAAATCCAATATTTGCAACCGAAGGCTTCAATGGAACAACGTGTGAAAGTGTTCATGGATTGTTAAATGAAGCTGTTCACTCCTGTTCAGGCAAGAACTGGTTTATTTAGTTAGACCTGGTCCTTGCCTCTCTGGAGATGAAGATATCTTGGTTATTTGGTAAATACTTATTGATTAAAAAAAATTAGTGGAGAAGAAATAGAGCCTAAGTCATTAAAACTCTGGGGAAAAAAAATGTTGATTACAAATCTCATACAGTTCTTCTGACTTGTCCGTTCATCCATAATCATCTGCCTTTACTTCCCTTCCTTTCCCCTACTCGAATTGTCATGTGCAACCAGGTAGTACATTGGAGCCTAGAAAATACGTTCAAATAAGAATTAAGTTGATGGTGGTGGGGGGAGGAGATGGAAGGTACAGGATAGTGTTAACTAAGGATTTCTGAAAGTAAGCTTACAACACCTTTTACATGTAATACATGTGCAGAAGTTGTGTTTCATCTCTGTGGTTCAAAATATACTTTGGATGACTCATGAGTATAGACAGTGGAAATCTGGGTCAGGGGTTGTACCTCCAGGGTTCAGACTGGTCTCTCCCCGGGGGGGGCCTGGGTAACGTTGACTCTTCTGTAGCTCCATATCATGACAGCCACTTGTCTGACTGCTCTTCATGATCCCATGGAATATTCTGAGTATTACATTCTCCCCAAACTCTTATCTAAAATATGCCTGATTGATCAGGATCTCTCTCCTAACTCCTCTGCTAACCCCTCAATGTACCAGTAGGAGTGTAATTGTTTACTCTGCTAGTAAAGCAAGAGATATTGATTGTTGCTTGTTTTTTT
>SJYW01031669.1:62113-72678 GCA_006410735.1 Raphicerus campestris | reverse complement strand
AGCCCCTGGTAACCACCATTCTGCTTTGTTTCTATAAATTTGTTAGATTCTAGGTACTGATATGGGCTTCCCCATGGCTCAGGGGTAAAGAATCTTCCTGCAGAGATGTGGGTTCAATCCCTGAGTTGGGAAGATCCCCTGGAGAAGGGAATGGCTACCCACTCCACTATTCTTGCCTGGAGAATTCCATGGACAGAGGGGGCTTGGTGGGCTATAGTCCATAGAGTTGCAAGAGTGGGACACAACTGAGCAACTAACCAACAACAATAAAAAGATACTGATGTAAGTATCAAGAATCATGTATTTCTCCTTTTGTGTCGGGCCTATTTGCAGTGAGAGTATGTTTTCAAGGTTTATCCATGTTTGTAGCATGGATCAAAATTTCATTCCTCTTTAAAGCTGAACATAGACCACATTTGTTTATCCATTCTTCTGTGGATAGACATAGAGGTTGTTTCCACATTTTGGCTTTTGTGAATAATGCTGCTATGAACACTGGTGTACAACGTATGGCTGAACCCCTGCTTTCAATTACTGGGGATACATACTTAAGAGTGAAATTGCTGAATCTAGTAATTCTGTCTCATTTTTTGACAGAGTACCATACTATTTTCTACAGTGTCTCTACCAATTTATACTGCTACCAGCAATGCACAAGTGTTTCAGTTTTCCCATCCTCCCTAACAGTTTATAGTACCCAGTTATTTATTTATAATTGCGTTTCTTATGGATGTGGTGTGGTATCTCATAGTAGTTTTAATTTCCATTTCTCTTATGGCTAGTGATGTTGAGTAACTTTGCATGTACTTATTGATCATTTATATACCTTCTTTGGAGAAACATCAATTCAGATCTTTGGCTATTTTTCAACTGAGTTATTTGGTTTTTTGTTGTTGAGCTGTAGGACCTCTTTATGTTTTTTGGATACTAATATCCCATATCAGATATGTGATTTGCAAATACTCTGTCCCATTTTGCAGGATGTCTTTTCATTCTCTTGTTAGTACTCTTTGATGTCCAAAATGTGTGATTTTGATGAAGTCCCACTTAATCATTTTTGTTTTGTTGTTTATGCTTTCATTGTCATATACAAAAAATTATTGCCAAATCCATTATCATAAAGATTGTTCCCTATAATTTTGTCTAAGAGTTTTACAGTGTTTGATTTTTGTATTTAGATTTCTGATACATTTTGAGTTAATTGTTGTATACAATGTAAGGTAAGGATTCAACTTTATTCTTTTGTATATTAATATCCAGCTTTCTCCATACCATTTGTTTAAAAGACTGTTCTTTCTTCACTGAAAGATAGGTCTTTGCAGCCTCAATGAAAATCATTTGACCATACATAAGAGAGTTTATTTCTGGGTTATCTCATCTATCTGCATCATTTTTTTCTTTTACTGTTTTCTGGGTATCCAGAAACTACATGTACTGGTACTATGCACTGTGGAAGGGAGAAAATCAAATAGAGAAGAATCTGAACTTTAAAAAGATGCAGAAGTGGTGAGAAGAGGGTGTCTGTTACTTTTTATTCTGGACAATATCCAGAATAACATCATTGCACATTCCAAGGACTGGAAACAGTAGAGAAGGGACTCTCAAGATGAATGACTCTATGAGATCATTGAGAGTTGCCAAGTATCCAGATTTTGGCCCGAAGAGTTGAGTTCATTGCTCTTCCTGTATTATTTTTAAAAAATGTTTTTCAAGGATAATTACACATGAAAAACTATTCCCTTACTGTTTTCTGCCACTTACTTCCTATATTCTTCTACATCATGAGAACACTTTGTCCTGACTGATTATAAGCATCTCCAGTGAAAATAAGATACATGTGGGAGGAGCAGCACAAAATTTAAACTGTCTTTCTATGCCTTTATTTCTCTTCCCACCACCAATATTTTCACTTACTATATCACTTATGTGTGTATGTGTATCTGTGTGTATGCACACGTGCTTAGTCATGTCTCTCTGCAACATTATGAACTATAGCCCATCAGGCTCCTCTGTCTATGGGATCATCCCAGGAAGAAATGATAGAATGGGTTGCCATTTCCGACTCCAGGGGAATCTTCTTGACCAAGGGATTGAACTCACGTCTCCTGCACTGATGGGCAGATTCTTTACCACTGAGCCACCTGGGAAGCCCCATTATATAGCTTAAGCAGTAATACATGTGGAGATAAGAAAGGACAATTTTACTCAATCTTTCATAGTTCATTTCACGTAAAATTCTTAAGTCTATCATCTGAGAGGAAGATTGAATTCTTCAGCGTTGCATTTGATACAGAAATTCTGACTCTTAATGTGTTCATTGCTGTTCTCTCTGGCCACACAGGCTGGAAACTCTGTGTGGTTGACTAAAGCCAGTCTGGTTAGGTGTCTGCTGGAGATCTTAACCATTACCCACAGCATCCTTCTCCCTGTGGCCTGAGCACTTCCTACCTAAATAATCAGCACTTGTCAAACACTAGTGTCAATTTCATCCTTGTCTGCTGGTTCACAGGCTCACACGCTCAGAGTGACTGTCACCCTTTACATCTTACCATATGCTTCTCCACATTTCAGAAGAATTTCTCCAACATTTCCCATCCAAAGCCATTGTTCAAAGCCCACAGGTGGCTTGGCACTCAGCACACAGTGGAATTTTAGATTCCTCAGCTCACTTCCTTCCCTTGAATGCACTCTTGACCTAGTCCTGGGCAGACAGCTCCTCAAGGCTGGGATTGTGCTCATCTTTGGCACAATTTCATCCATTGTGCTTGGCCCTAGATGTCTCTGCCCTTATATAAATATTAAATAATAACAAGACAATGACTGTTCTTTCCTCTGGAGGGAAGGGGATGTTTTCCACTATTTACTTTCACCTTCCTCTCTTTTCATTTACACAGTTCAACTTTAATTTTAAAAGTAACTGAAAAACACCCTTGTGCAAACGACATCTAATTTTCTGCACGCTGTTCTAGTGCCTTCAAGACCAGTTCTATTTTCTGTTGCATTCTGGCAGATCATCAGCTATGCTGCTTTGGATACTTAAAAAGATATTGGGGAAAAAAGCAGAAAAGAAAATATTAAAAATTAAATGTAACTTTTTCTAATAGTCCACGAGCATTCCATACATCCTCATGAGACCTGGGCATTCACTGTTGCAAGTAAAAGCAAAATTAAGAGGTATGGAGTTCGTTTTGCTCACTATCAAGAAAGGAACACAGGTCTGAACTGAGGGAGGAAAATGTGAGCATTGTGAAATGTCATGTCTTCCTGTCCCTGGGAGATTTATTTATTGGAATTATATTGCGAGGAAAAAGTCTAAATAAATTAAGTCCCTAGTTATTATGTCACATGTAACTGCATCGTAGACTATAGCCACAATTTTGCACTTATGTAAACTAAGCTGTCAAGGACTTGTTGTTTTAAAGCTGGAACCAGGCAGCTCCCCTGACAGCTCTGTGGTCCCAGCTTCCAGTTTGATTCATGGCCGGCGCTGAGACACAGGAAGTTCGTGTCTGCTGTAATCTAAACACCATGAAAATGGAACAGAAGAAAAAGTGCAGAAAGGTAAAAATAGGCGAAACCCCATAACCCAGACAAGAACCACATAACACACTGGGAGGAAGAACAAAAAAGTAAGACAGTGAACCACAGCATCACTGCACAATTAGGGAGACCCAGTACTGGTTGGTCCAAGATTTGCAAGTCTTGGTGCAAAATGAAATAGAAGGGCTCCTTGTTCAAAAATGGTTAAGAATTTCAAGACAGGGAGAGCAGAGTATTAAACTAAGTGTGAAGGCCTCTCCATGCGGGAAGCTGGGTGACTACACAGATCACAACCATGTAGCTGGCCCTAGGGGTACCTTTAAACATCCTTTAAGAAGCCATGAAATGGCATCGCCTCTGCTAGAAGGAAACAGTATCCATCATCCTTATTTTGTTTTGACAGTATCATGCATTTAAAAAGTAAATACCTAATGATATGCATTCTATACATTTTAAAGCATTTTTTTGAAAACATGTGGTTGTACACCAAATGCTTACAGTTTAATACTTTCCATATTTTTCTTCTCAGACACAGTAATCTGGATTGTCCCTCAATTCAACAGCAATAAAATCTGGAGTTAGTGTTTAGCTGGAAATCAGGACAGTGTTCACTGCTCCAGAAACAGCCACTGGGGGAAAGGGACTATTTAAGGTACACCGCTATAAATCTGTTTGATTGTTTGTTTGAGGAGAAGGGAGTCTGATCATTCCTGCCCTGAGCCTGGAGGGCTGCAGTCCATGGGGTCGCGAAAGAGTCGGACACAACTTAGTGACGAAACCACCACCACCACCACCAGCCTAAATAAAGTTAAGCTCTGATTTATTTTCTATAACAGCAACAACAACCAGAAGGTATATTTAGCTGTCCATGCTCCTCATTGAAGAGGAAATCACCCTCTACTGTTATTATTACACTGTGCAAACAAAGAAAAGGGGACAAAATCTTGTCCTTAATCCAAAGCAAGAATTTACCAAAGGGAAGAGCAGAGGAATCCAGGGCAACAAGTCTGATCCTTAAAGCATCTCTTTTTAGCAAGAAGGTGAGTGTTTAGCACTTTGGGGGCCCCTCTGTGCAGCTCAGAGACTGGGTGCCCCTCAGGAAGCTCGCTGGAACCGTAACATTATCTGCCATAATTCGCACACCAGAGGATCTGTCAACAGGCAGTGGTAGGCCGTTCTGTTTCAACTGAAGTAATTAAATCTCTCTGCTCCCATAAAAGTAAAATAAAATAAAAACACAACTGCTTGCTGCTGGTCAGTGGAATTACACTGAGTGGAGGTAAATTTTAATTTCACGGTGTAAGTGTTAAATTATTGCCCTCTAAGCTGACTGCCAATTCTGCATGAAATCTCCCCACATTTTAATAATTCGTCTTTTGTTTAGGATGGAGAGAGACTTGGAAATAACACATGTGTTATGATTTGGAAGGAGATTTTATGTGCAATTAGGGTCCTGAGAACCACAATAGCATAACCACATTTAGCTTTCCTAATTGGACCAAGAGGAAACTATCATTTCTGAAATAATTCGGGGGCCTTAACCTTTGTTAAACTTCTCTAAAACACTTGGAACTATTTTGAGAGCATCTGCTTAGTTTTAAGATTTCAAGATTTCAATTCAACTTGAAAACTGTACCTTTAGAGAAGTGCATCTCCATTAATGTGCAAAACTGGTTAATGATCAATCTTTCATTATGTTGTGAATTGTGAAGACAAGTACTTTCTAAGTGATTCTATGTGTTAGTTTTTTGAGTTTTTTTTTTTTTTTTTAATATAACACTGACAGAATCTCACTCTGCAAAAACTCAGAGCCAAATAAGCATCAATTGGGAAATTATTTCTGTACGACTCATCAACAAAAGTTGGCCATTTAGAAAAATAACTTTTAAGATATTGATAGAAGTCTCATGGATTCTTACTGATGGGCATTGAAAGCATCTCAAATATTTCTCATCACTTTCGCATATTTCTATCTAACTAGTGAAATCAAATGTTAAATAACTTTAAGTGAAGAAAGTGAAAAAATTGCTTTAGTTTGTTTTAATCAATATTTTATATCTTGCAAAGCACTCTGACTGCTGTGTTCAAAATCAATGATTCAATACATCCCTTGTAGTTCAATTGATTTGCTGCTCTTAGACATTCTGCATAGCTATTAATGTAAAACGGAATGAAAATAGAATGTTGTGCAGTCAGACCTGAATAATCTATACACACTTTATCCCACACCCCAAGGTATGTGAAAAGACTGCTCAAGGGGTGAATCAACCTGACATCCTCCATATGCTATTGACTTGTCGAATCCCAAATTCTTTAATCTGGTATAAAAATAGCATTTTAAAACTGACTCATGTTGGAGAGGTCCAGCTGCATTCAAGTCAATAAATCCTCAGAGATAGAAGAATGTATATTAACCAGATAGAGGATGGTACACGAGGCAGAGGTGAATATATATGTGTATATTTAAATATATGTTTGTGTGTGTACACACACACACATACATACAAAGAATAAACATTTATATAACTAGGATTGAATTTACAAAATCTTTGGAATTGGAATTGGAAGAAAGTACCCTATATATTACAAGTAGAGGTGACAAGTGAAACCTGGTAAATCAGTTCAGAGTAAAATGTCCTGAACCATATGCTGAACTTTACTCACTAGAGTTTTACATTTTCAGGCAAGGAATGATAACCTGTGTTTATTTCAGATTTCCAAACTATATCCTGACAGATGCTTCCATGTTTCATATATGTTTACTTTAATCATTTTCTTCTTTACTATAAGATTTTCTCGAATTATCTTCATGGTCTTTGATTTTAGGAAATTTAAAGATAAAATATTAGAATGGCCGTAAGCTTAAATCGATTTTAGATGCCTTAATGCCCTATAGCAAATCATCTCCATTCTTTTGCTCCTCACAATAAAATAGGACCCACAGAATATAAAAGCAAACACGCACAAATCTGCATAAGCATGTACGTGTCTGTATCTATGTATATGTATGGGCACATATGCATATAAGCATATCTATACATATATTTTGAATATGTATTCATTCAAGGTCTACTAAGCAACAAATTTAAAAATCATAGATCCAGAAGAAACATCCAGAAATCTTTGGACCTATCATTTTCTCTTTTTTAAGATTTTAATTAAAAAAATTAAGTATAGTTGATTTACAATGCTTTGTTAATTTTTGGTGTACAGTAATATATATATATATGCATATACATATATACACACACATATGTGTGTGTGTGCATATATATTCTTTTTAGGATTCTTTTGCATTATAGTTTATTGTAAGATATTGACTATAGTTCCCTATGCTATATAGTAGGATCTTATTGTTTATTTAGTGTACAGAAGTTTGTATCTGCTAATCCCAAACTCCTAATTTCTTCCTCTCTGCCCCCTGCCACCTTTCTTCTTTGGTAACCATAAATTTTTTTATGTCTGAGTGTGTTTCTATTCTTTAAGTAAGTTCATTTGTAACATTTCTTTAGATTTCACTTGTAAGTGATATCATACGATATTTGTCTTTCTCTGTCTGACTTACTTCACTCAGTATGATAATCTTGAGATCTGTCCATGTTGGTGCAAATGGCGTTATTTCATTCTTTTTTATGGCTGAGTAGTATTCTATTGTACTGCATCTTTTTTACCTATTTACCTGTTGATAGACTGGACACTGATAATGTCATTCTTATTATGGACACATTAACACATTACATTGTCTAATGTTATGGTGTATATATAGCAGAAAATCCTTTATACTCATTTGGCTATTAGTTTCCTTCAAGTTTGGGCTCCTGGTATTCAATTTGTCTGTTTAATGGATTTAAGTCAAATATCTCATACAGGATGGATTAATCATAGCTGCTACAATGTCTTATAAACCAAGTTAAATATGTTTTCAAAACTAAATTATGTTGAGATGACTTCCCTGACAGTCCAGTGGTTAATACTTTGCCTTTCAGTGTAGGGGGTGTGGGTTCAGTCCCTGGCTGGGCAGCCAAAACATCAAAACATATTAATGAAACAGAAGCAATATTGTAATATATTCAATAAAGACTTTAAAAGTGGTCCAAGTCAAAAAAATCTTTTAAAAATCCAAATTATGCATAATTTGATGAGTATTCACTGATTTTCATTTCTTTTAAGAACACAAAAGTATAAAAAGTATAAGTAAATTAAGCTACACATGTAGATAGTTTCCAGTTTTATTTGATCATCCTGAGTGCATTCATTTATTTAGTAAACATTTCCTCTATATACACTCTGGCCAGATGTTAGGCAGTAAGATGCTATACAGTATGGACTAAGCTTACAGAGAAGAAGCACAGTGAAAAAAAGCAATAATGAAAAATAATTGTTAGATTGCTACCATAGCAGCAGGCTGTAGAAACACGAAAAAGAAGCATCATAATCAACCTAGAGGTTGAACGAAGGTTTCCCAACATATCAACATCCTAATAATATCTTAAAAGAGAGTAGGAATTAGTTATACAATGAAGGGGGAGGGAGGCAGAGAGAAGACCTTATGGAAATAATAGGCATTTATAAAGTATTTACTATGTATGTATTATATCATTAATCATCAAAACAACTCTGTTGATCATAGATCAATATCCTATGATTGCCCTTATTTTCTCGATGAGTCTGTGGAGACTCAGAGAAGGCAAGAGCACATGTAAATAACAGAGGTAGGGTTTGCACTGATAGGGAAATAAAGAGATATGAAGTAATCTCTTAATTGCATTAAGTGGATGGTCAGGTTTTCAGGTCTCGTTGCACAAGAGAGAATATGAGATCAGGAAATGAAATCAAGAGGTAGTTTGAAGCCAAATCATGAAGCTTCTCTATGGAGTTAATGAGTTTGAACTTTACCCAGATTGAAGAATGACAAGGTTAGATTTGTGTTCCAGCAAGGCTCTCTGATATCAAGGTGAAGAACATAGAAAGGCAGTCAGGAGGTTGTTACAGAATTCTGAGCTATACGCAGTATAAGTGCTGGAACTAAAGTAGCTGGCAGAGGTGAGGAGAGAGGAGACAGATTTGGAAATAATTAAGCGATAAAATCAACAGTACCTTATGTCCAGTTGGCAAAAGAGAAAGTTACAGGACAGTGTCTACCTGACTCCCAGATTCCCAGCTTAGAAGTTTGATGTATTTATTAGATAAACCTAAACAGCTACAGAGTTTGCAAGAAAGATTCTTAAAATTTTAAATATTGAATCTTAAAAATAATAGAATTTTGCCTAGAATACCCATGTTACTATTTCTTAATATCTTGTGCATGATTTAAATTTGAGCCTAGAGTTCCTGTTTGTTGCTACATTTTGTCCTATGCTTTCATACAGTGCAGACCTGACTTCACTTGTTTTTTCTTTTCCCCATCTTTCCCTATTTTTTTTAATAACATTTCAAGAGTTGGAGGGGACTTCTCTGACAAGTCAGCTCTCCTTGAGTATTAGTTATCTATTACAAAGAAGAAACTTTCCTGAAACAAAAAGCTTACACAACAATGGACATTTATTATCATCTATCATTTCTGTGAGTCATGAATTTGGGAGCAGCTTAGGTAAGTGGTCTGGCTTGGCTTTTCTCATAAGGTTGCTATCAAAATGTTGGCCTGGGCTACAGTCATCAGAAGTTTATCTAGGGCTGGAGACTCTGCTTCCAAGATGGTGTACTCACATGGCTGTTGGCAAGAGCCTCTATTCCTCACCATGTGAGACTCTTCATAGAGCTGCTTGACACAGTGTCCTTGTGACATGGCAGTTGGCTCACCCCAGGGTAAGTGATCCAAGAAACTACAATGCCTTTTACAACCCAGTCTTGGAAATCATACACCGTTATTTCCACACGTTGCTCCTTAGAAGTGAATTACTACATCCGGTTCACACTCAAGGGGAAAGGAGATTATAGATTTTGGTTAATAACAGAGGAACAATATTGGCTTTGGGGTGGTAACAAATGTACCCACACTAATGCAAGATGTCAAATATAGAACTTGGGGATAGGAAAGGGAGGTCATGTGGGAACTTTCTGTGATTTTGCTAAGTTTTTTTTTCTATAAATCTAATATTGTCTTAAAAATAGAATATAATTTTTTAAAAGGAAATCAGAGACACTGGTAAAATAGACAATTAAGTTTTGTATAGCAAGAGAATGTCAAATATAAAACACCATAAAAGGAAGGAGAGAAAAAACGAAGAACACAGGAAAGAAGTTATGGATGTATTCGCCTATTAAATTTTTAAAAACTGTTCCTCTTGGTTAATTTCTGCACCATTAATAACAGATTGTGAAAATTCTGTGTCTATTTATGCAGTTGACCAAAATATTATATAAGACACAAGCTACATGACAAAGACCTCTGAGATCTGGAAGAGAGTCCAGTTAGACCAGAAGGTGTTTCCATGACTCACTGCCTTGAGCAGCACTCTTTTTTTTCATACAATTTTTTAAATTGGAATATAATGCTTTACTTTGTTGTGTTGAGCATCCTACTAGCTCCTGCCGGGGTCCAGCCCCAGTGGATCCAGGGTGATTCGAAGGTGGGGACGGAATCGGCGTCCTAGGAAAAACTTATTTAATTACAGATAGAGAGGGACTAGGAATTTAGCAGAGAAAGAGGCCGAATAACTTGGTTAACACAGGGTACCAATCACCACCTACGTAGGCCGCAGGCATCTTCCCGTTCTCCTGAAGGAGAGGAGGCACTGAACCCCCCCCCCCCCCGAGGTCCGATCTTAGAAGCCCAGGCAGAATTAGTAGGCTTGGTGGGTCCTATGCACCAGATGGGAATTCGACCAGAAAATAGTAAGAGAGAGAGAAAGGGGCTGAATAACTTGGCTTACGTGGGGTACCAATAAATTCTGGACAAGGAATTTGCACCATATTCATGGCGGGCACCCACGCTCCAGATGGGAATTCAGCCAGAAAATTGGGGAGCAGAAAGGAGCGACATGAGGGAATCAGTCTTTCCGGAACTGATCCGATTTCTTTATTTT
>SJYW01031669.1:42835-54650 GCA_006410735.1 Raphicerus campestris | reverse complement strand
GGGTGTTTTTCCTTAAACCAAGCACCACCCTCCAAATAAAGTCGCATTCCTATAGGGTGAGGGTGTAGTGAGTTACAATCTAGAAAGGAATTTATTTAACCCAAGGTTAACATGATTAATCTTAAAGGTTAATACTTATTTGTCCTATATGTTTAAAGGTTAATACTTATTTCTCCAATATGCTAATTATATTCATTATAAGGGCAGGGAATATGAAGATTTTAGCAACAAACATCAGTCCAACAAATGAAAATCCTTTCACCAATTTTCCTCTTAAGATCTACTTAGTCTTAATGTTAGTGACAAAGCTACATTTTTACATAGCAAGGACACAGTGCTTTATAACAAAGTACAGTGATCTATTACAAGAGAGAAAATTCATTAACTCAAAAGTCTAATATTGCTAACATCAACAAAACTACTATATTTCCTTTTCTATATACTAAATATCTTGATTAATATATTCTCAGGTACCTTGGCGGCAATCATTGACTCAACAACAAGAGAAAGTCCTATGTTAATTAAGATTCTCAGAATACTCCAAAACTCTCTGTGCTGTTTATGGTTGAGAGGTAGTAAACAATCATGTGTCCGCAGAGAGGTTTAACCTGAGACGCCCTTGTCCCACCTAAGGCAGGGAATTAGCGGCAATTATTGACACAACGAATGAAAAAACCCTTTACCAATATAATTCCCAACCAACCCACTATACTAATAATTTCTAACTTCCCACAAGAATTTGCCTTTAGTAAGTCAAAACATCTCATGCCTCTCATGGTTGAAGGGCTTTTGTGGCCGGAGGAACCTATACAGGCAGGCTAGATAACCTTCAGAGGAGTCCAGTAAGTTGAAACACTCTAGTCACACCCAGGAATTTTTACTGCCTTGGAGCTGCACGTTTACTTCTTCTCGGAGAGAAACGGTTATGAGGGAGAGCCCCCCGTAGGTGAGAGTACAAGACAGACTCTGGTTTTGGGGTTAGATGCTCGGGAGCGGGGAGTTTCCTGAGGCTTCATCATGCTTTTGCGCATACCGAAGCCCCCTTCCTCATGACCTTTGCCATGGGTGAAGTTCCTCATGCTGGCCCCCAACAAGCTCCCACCTTTTCATAATAAAAGAATCACACAACTCCGTAGTTAACAAAGCTGTGATTGCTGGCATGTTGTTGTTTTAGTCTATAAGTCATCTCTGGCTCTTTTGTGGCCCCATGGACTATAATCCACCAGAATCCTGTGTCCATGGGATTTCCAAGGCTAGAATATTGGAATGGGTTGCCATTTCCTTCTCCAGGGGTCTTCCTAACCCAGGGATCAAAACTGCATCTCCTGCATTGGCAGGCAGATTTTTTACCACTGAGTCACCAGGGAGGTGTTCTGAAAAGTCCTGCTTCTCCCAGTATGATCTTAAATGGATTGAATTTAAATTTCCTAACCACGTCTTTCTTAGGATATTTCTAAAAGATTCTTTTTATTAATACCCCTTAAGAAAACCCTTTTTACTTCTGACTAAAATGTTCCATTTTCTGTCTCCCAGGTTCTCAATGAAAGTCATTTAGTTTTTAATCTGCATCATCCTTCTTCCTCACAGAAGAAGCCTATCATTCTTTAATTATGGTAGACATGGGAGGCAAATCCCATACAGAACAGAAAAAGCCTATCATTCTTTAATTATGGTAGACATGGGAGGCAAATCCTATATAGCAGGACCCAGCATAAGTGAGCCATTGAACATAAATGCCATAAACACTACCAAGCTACCAAGATAGTGACCTCAGCAACACCACCTCTAGACAGGCTGGGGGAAATTAAGTACGACAAATTAAGATCATGCTTGGAGAAATACAACTTTTCACAGTGTGGTGCCTGTAGTCATGGACATTACATGCAAAGCTTCCCTTTTTGATGGAGTACTAAGTTCAAACTCCTAGGAAGCCTGGCTGTGAGAAGCAACACATGTCCCCAGAAGGTTGCCCTTCCATTTCAGTTTTCCAGTTATGTCAAGCAGCCCTGAATCCACAAATTTCAATGACAGATATTAGATAATCAATACTAGTTGTACTCTGTTTTCCAAAACAGAAATCCTTAAGATTTTTCTTTCTCTGGGACAGCCTTGATTTCATTACCTTAGCTAATATATTTTTGAGAAAGCTTAAAATATCGAGCCAAAAAGAGAAAATAAATTTCTGTCTGGTGACACATAAGATTCTGGGTTCAGAGACAGGTTTTTTGGTTTTTTAAGATAGAAGGTACTGAAAACCCAGGAGCTATGAATGGGTAATGTCTCTATCACACACAGCATAATTTGCTTCTATGAAGTATTTGCACTAATTGCATGAAAAGCAAAAGCTATTTGTTCCTTCCTCTAAAATACATTTGATTAGATTTCCATCCTCAGCTCGATATTTTTTATGCTAGATATGCATCTTACTTTTCTGGAGCCCTCAAAAGAGCTTAATAATTCTCTGCAAACAGTTGCCAAAGCTACACCAGAATTTTGATGTTTCCATTAATAAAAGATATATGCCTGCAGGAGGTACAGATTTGTGGTCTTGGGATCCAGAGTTTAGGGGAAAAATGGCTTGCATCTGTGCGATGATTAAATGTGTTTTCAGAGAGAGGGCTGTGAAGTATCTCTACAGATCTAATAAGACCTATTTGGACTTGGGGCCTGCCCCTGCAGGGTGTTTTTGATAGCTTTATCTGTGTCAGATGCTGGGGCTCTATCCATTCCCACTTGTCAATATGCCCTGGTGCCTTCAGAGCTGGAAACGGGGAGATGATGGACCACACCAAGAGGAACCTGCCGGTTAGAACTGATTCAGAAGCCCACCCAGGGACCGACTGAATGCAAGGCCAGAAAAGAAGACAAATCAGAAGTAAGGGGAAAAAAAAATTAAATAAAAGGATGACAATCAAACCTAAAAATAGAATCTGTAACTAGTGAAGAACTGAAATTACTCTAAAGGAAAATAGGGATAAACAGACTTAAGGTTGAAATAGTGCTCCTACATATCCGCTTCTGGTAAGGGGTGGAGGGACACTGCAGAAATACAGCCTGAACATGTAGGACTAGAATCTGAGGATGCTGTCTCATGAAGGTTTGCGTGTTTTTGAGTCATTTATCAAAAACAAATCTGTTGATTCAGATAATCCATCCTTTGTTTTAATCAATACATTTTTCTTGTGCCTTTTCTATGCATGAGGCATGAACTAGAAATTATTAAAAAAAAAAAAAAAAGAACCCGGGACTTCCCTGGTAGTTTAGTGTCTAAGACTCCAAGTTCCCAATGTAGGGGCCCAAGTTCTGTGCCTGGTCAAGGAAATAGATTCCACACGCTGCAACTAGAGATCCTGAATGTCACAACTAAAAGGTCAAAGATCCTATGTACCTCAGCTAAGACCCAGAACAGACAAATCAATAAATACAAATAAATATTAAAACATAATCAACTGAATACTGTTTTTTTTTTTTGCAAATTAAAAAGACTATTCTTGTTCTTATAAAAACACATGCTAATTATAAATATCTAGAAAAATACACTAAAAAATAAAATTAATTTCTGGAAATAAGCCCTGTTGACATTGTGCAATGCATTATTTTCTGCTCTTTCATTAACAGGAAGTCCTCAAGTCCATCTCTATTCAGCGTGATTCTAGCTACTGGCTCAGACAAAACATCTCATCACAGAGCTGTTCCTAGTTTTCCATGAATTTGTTTTTTTTTTTTTTATAATGTGTATAAGCATGGATGCTGAATTATATCTAATGTTGGTCTGCTTGTTTTTAGTTTGTCACAATGAACTGCATGGCTAATGTTTTCTGAGCCTGACATTCTTAGATTGAGTAAATTCTAATACGTACAACCTTCTTTACTTTTTTATTCTATTGAAAAGAAATATTAAGGAACATATTACTATATAATTGATTTATATTAAACATATTAAGGTAATATTTACTACATACAAGGGAACATAAGTAATTTTTCTGTAAGTTATAGAACATAACTTCAGAAAAAACACTCAAATCTCCACCCAGGATGAAGGACATTTCCAATGTCTTACATCTTCCTTCATATATGTCAGTCACCTATCTGTGTTCCATCAAATCAGCCACCACCCCGACCTGCATTATGTACTCTTCTTCAAGCACACTCTCTGACTGAATATGCTAAGGATTTTTCAAAATGCTTCATCTGCATTCTTATGGAAGGGTAGTTTATGTTTTCTTTTCTATGCTATCTGAGTGATGTCTAGAAATATCAATCCTCAGGAAATTGAAAAGCTTTCAATATCATTCTAATATCATAGGATTTATCTGTTCTTGAGGGCTTGACAGAACTCACTTTTAAAACCAAAGTTTTAGGGTAGTTCTTTCATGAATTTTCTCATTTTTTATACTTTTTATTCTCTCCAGGAGTGTTTTCTTTTGGTATGGTTTGTTTTGTTGGAGGGTTTTCTCTTTAACTCTTATTGCTTCACTTTTAGTGATGCATGTTGCCTACACACAATACACCCAAACATACTGGCCCCAAAGCTCATCTTTGCTGTCTATTAATGATTTCCATATAGTCTAACTCCTAATGTTGTTGGGATGTGAATTTTCACTTGGCTTTCTTGTTAGATCCTTTAGCTCTGGATTTCAGTTGCATATTCTACTCTGGTCTCCTTTTTAATTAATTTTCTATATTTACTGTTTCATTCCTTTTTAAATTAACAATTTGTTCTCTCTAGGTTTGGGAGTTGATTCTTAGTAGTGGGACTTTTCATTCAAACAGAATGCTATCAAGAACTTGAATACAAGAGGAAAAAAGGTGGGGATGTGCAGGAACAAAAAATAGACTGGGTTAGATGTAGAGTCAAAGACAGCCCAGATTGGAAACAAAGACCAGAGAGTGTATTGTGCACTTCACTCATTGCCATGAATAGCTAAATGGATTGAAATGTTAGTTTCTATTTTCCAACTGAAAAGATATACTCTTACAGGGTATTGGTTTAAAATTGTTTGCTAAGGGAAAATGTATTTTAACCTTTAATTGTGAATTTACAGCTCTGTTGCAATAGTTAGAGAACACTAGTCTGGGCTCTTCTGGTTAGGTCTATGTGAAATTACTTTGTGCAGTTTTGTATGTTTCAAACTACACATTGGGCAACGTGTTTGGTTATCCTTCTTCCTAATTTTTGTAAATGTGTCATAAATATGTTAAAACAGCATGTGTTTTCTTGGTGGAATAGATTATCTGTATGTTTAATTGACTGCATTATTCAGATACTGCATAACAGTGATATTTCAACTTGTGGTTATCAACCCCTGCTTTGTATATCAAACTGTACAATGTTTATAATTTGAAAAGGTTATATTAACATCAATTCAATTTATTTTAATAATAATCCAATGTATTTTGGGGCCTCCCTGATAGCTCAGCTGGTAAGAATCTGCCTGCAATGTGGGGGACCTGGGTTTGATCCTTGGGTTAGGAAGATCCTCTAGAGAAGGAAAAGTCTACCCACTCCAGTATCCTGGCCTGGAGAGTTCCATGGACTATCTAGTCCTTGGGGTCGCAAACAGTCAAACACAACTGAGTTACTTTCACTTTCAATGTATTTTGAAATTTTTAATAAAGTTTCAAGAGAGTGTGAGATTGTTATGTTTACCAAAAGGGAGAATTGATTTTTAAAACTGTAAGAGTCACCACTTAATAATCATTTGGGCTTACTTGATTGGTAAAATATAAGACATGTTTCATGTCTTCTGATTGTGAGATTTCTTCGTTTGTTCTCTGGTGGCTCAGAGGTTAAAGCGTCTGCCTGCAATACAGGAGATCTCGGTTTGATCCCTGGGTCGGGAAGATCCCCTGGAGAAGGAAATGGCAACCCACTCCAGTATTCTTGCCTGGAGAATCCCATGGATGGAGGAGCCTGGTGGGCTACAATACAGTCCATGGGGTCGTGAAGAGTCAGACACGACTGAGTGACTTCACTTCCCTAAGTAGCTTCAGTCGTGTCTGATTCTGTGCGACCCCATAAACGGCAGCCCACCAGGCTCCGCCATCCCTGGGATTCTCCAGACAAGAACACTGGAGTGGGTTGCCATTTCCTTCTCCAATGCATGAAAGTGAAAAGTGAAAGTGAAGTCGCTCAGTCGTGTTCGACTCTTCGCAACACCATGGACTACAGCCCACCAGGCTCCTCCGTCCATGGGATTTTCCAGGCAAGAGTATCATTGGAGTGGGGTGCCATTGACTTCTCCATGCATTTATATGAATTATTCCTTTAATAAATATGGTATAAAACTTTAGGTTCAAAGTGGAATGTATCTACTCATCTTTATTGCAAATCATAACTTCTACCCTAAAATAATATTCTCTTCTCCCAGTTGGTATGTTTACTTTGAATTGTTCTTTGTCTAATGTTGATCTTGCTTACCTGCTTTCTGTTGATTTTCATGGCATGGGATAGCATGACTTTTCTAATTTTGTTTGAAGAGCGCTGTCTTAGAAACAAAATATATCTGAAATTTTTCTATTAATATAAAAGTTCCTATGTTTTAATAGTGTAATATATTCTACTTACAACTATTTTCATAATTGTGTTGTTCTTTTCAACCTTTTCATGTTTTTCCTTATTAAAATGTCATGCTTACTTTCTTATGCTTTTCCATATTCATTAAATCATTTGGAATAGTTCTTAAAAGCACCAGTATACCAAGTGCTATTTTCTTGCCCAGTCAATTTGTCTTTCATGTAATGATAACTATAACAGTAATACCCAACACTTAGTAAGAGTAAGAGAGGTATGGTCCCAAATGTTTTACATATATTGGCACATTTAATATTTATGCTGGGTAAGTTAGCATTATTATACCCATCTTAAAGAGAAAAAAACTGATGCCCCCCAAAATTCAGAGTCCATATATGGTGAGTAGTTCACAATGATGGAGAAAATAAATGAGACTGAACGGGTCTGATTCTAGGGAATGGGTCCGATTCCTGGGCTCTCTGATTAGGAAGATCACTCTCTAATTTATTCCACATCTTTAAACCTATTGGCACTTAGGTTTAGCGACAGAAAAAATGAAAACAGAGTCTATGTTTATTATCTTCTAATTTCCTTCACTGTCTTTACTTCCATGAGTGTTGGGAGAGTCTGGAGCCAGCTCATCCTGTAGACTTTAAGCTCTGTCTTCCTCCCAACAAACTGGTTCATAACAAATAACTGGGAATGTTTCATTAGATTTACTCTCTGGTTTTCTAAAATATCTAACTTTTTCTTCACTACTTCTACTGAGTTGCTTAATTCCTTGAATGTGTTTTAATTTCCTTGTACTGTTTCACATTTTCAGGTCACTCTGTCTTGTTACCATGTGAAGTACCATTTGATTCTCAACATTTGCCCCATTTCATGCAGTAAGTAACTATATTTCTGCTTTGTTTGAATGGTCCTCTCTTTAGAATATATCCTTTAGATAGAAATCTGAGAACAGAATAGCTCATGATTTCAAGTTGTGAGATTTTGGTAAATACCTGAAATATTTTTGTTATTCAAAAACAAACAGTACCACATGAATTATAGTTGGAAGAGCTAGACAATTTTTTTTTTCAGTTTGAAAAAGTGAAAATGTTAGTCGCTCAGTTGTGGCCAGCTCTTTGTGACCAGATGAACTGTGGCCTACTAGGCTCCTCTGTCCATGGGATTCTCCAGAAAGAATCCTGGAGTGGGTTGCCATTTCCTTCTCCAGGGGATCTTCCCCACCAGGGACTGAACCTGGGTCTCCTGCATTGCAGGCAGATTCTTTACTATCTGAGTCACCAGGGAAGCCTTTTTTCCCCTTTTTTTGTATAGTTAATTTACGATGTGCTAGTTTCAGTAGTTTCAGGTGTACAGCAAAGTGATTCAGTTATACATGTATCAGTCAGTCAGTTCAGTCGCTTAGTCGTGTTCGACTGTTTGCAACCCCATGAATCGCAACATGCCAGGCCTCCCTGTCCATCACCAACTCCCGGAGTTCACTCAGACTCACGTCCATCGAGTCAGGGATGCCATCCAGCCATCTCATCCTCTGTCGTCCCCTTCTCCTCCTGCCCCCAATCTCTCCCAGCATCGGAGTCTTTTAGAGAGACAAATATCATATGATATCACATATACGTGAAACCTTGAAAAAAAAAAAGATACAAATGAACTATTTACACAACAGAAACAGACTCACAGACATAGGGGAAAAAATCAAAGGGGAAGAGGAGAGGGATAAATTAGGCAGTTTGGAATTAACGTATTCATACTACTGTATATAAAATAAGTAAACAAGGATTTACTGTATAGCACAGAAAACTACATTCAATATTTTGTAATAATTTGTAATGGAAAAGTGGAGAAGGCAATGGCAACCCACTCCAGTACTTTTGCCTGGAAAGTCCCATGGACGGAAGAGCCTGGTAGGCTGCAGTCCATGGGGTCGCTAGGAGTTGGGCACAGCTGAGTGCCCTCACTTTCACTTTTCACTTTCATGCATTGGAAAAGGAAATGACAACCCACTCCAGTATTCTTGCCTGGAGAATCCCAGGGACAGGGGAGCCTGGTGGGCTGCTGTCTATGGTGTCACACAGAGTTGGACATGACAGAAGCACTTAGCAGTAGCAGCATAATGGAAAAGAATCTGAAAGAGAATATATAGAGGTAAATTATTTTCTACCCAACAGCTCTCACTAAAACAACATGTATGATTTCACTGAAAGAATGTTCCATAGTTTTGTTTCACAAAGCCATGTAAATGTACCAATGATTGTATAAAACTACTTATTCCTTTAATACTGGCTGTTCTGCAACTCTAGGTAATCTCATTGCACATATAAAAAATGATAAGGCACAAATAATCAGTTACTTGAAGTAGTTAATTAATTGCCTTCTGCAGTCCCATGTCATCATAGTCCATCTCAGTCAGTACACCTCCTGGGTCAGTATCTCTTTTCCTCATTGATACATTTTGTGCAGCCATTGAACACACCAGGACAATGCTGAATATTGAGAAAATCTGTTGATTTTCTCCCAGTGCCTAAAAAGTATATTATTGGCACTTTCTCTCTTCCCATCCAATGAAATGTCATTTATATCATTTTTCTAATGATTTCATATGAGTTTTAGGAGCTCCCAATTAGCCAGAATAGTTTTTGTTTTGTTTTGTTTTGTTTTTTAAACTGGACAAAGCACAGGGCTCTTTTCAAACTGCAGGTTAGATTAGATATTCTGGTTTCTGCAGAGAGAATGGGCAGAGAAATGGCCTCTTGGCTGAGAGAAGGAAACAGAACTGAGTCCACATTACACAAGCAAATATCACCTGCACTGCAGAGTGTACAGGGACAAAAAGCAGGAGGGCCAGAGAATTACTAAACATGAGCTTGCTGCTTCAGTGACCCCGTTAGACACCTGTTAAGACCTCTCACTTCCTCTACTGTTTCTAACAAAATCTCAGCAAAAAAAGAAATCTAGTGAAATGGTGGGAATTATGCTGGAACTGGGCATTTTCCTCTTCAGTGTCACTGTAGCTGTTATTCCCCGGCAGCCTAATTGTAACTAATTAGAATCTAGTGAGACATGGAGACAGTATTAAAATGCTCTGCTTGTTTTTTTCTCCCTTGATGGTCACAGTTTGGGCCTCTGCCTGTCCGAGGCAGGGGAAGTTTCAGTTCTACAATGGCTTTTTTAGTTTAGTTTTATCTGTTTATTTTTTCCAAATAATTTGTACAGGTTTTGACGTGATGCTCTGGGCCACATGGGCTACTTTCAATACTCCCTGCCAGGTTAACCACAGAATCCACTCAAGAGGATAAAGCTCATCTATGGCCCCAGTCTCTCTAATTGCAGAATGGCCAAAGGGTATCCATTTGGTCTATAATTAGGTCATTTCTCTCTCATCCCCTGCAAGTGTGCATAATTATAAATTAATTTAAAATCCCACTGTGAGAAAAGAAATTCACTGTAATATAAGAGGAAAGACAAAAACTGCAGGAAGTGTCTTTAAAAACAGGTTGTTGGTGTTTCCTGCAAAATAGATCCTCCAAATTGGTTTTTCGTTCCACTGTTCATTTTCCCAGCTGGAAACTTCATCATATATTTAAATTGTGAGTCAATCTAAAGTTATACCATGGCCTTGAGGTTTGATGCTTCCTGCAGAATTTACATTTGCAGATCAAAACTATTCTTTGGGGAAACAAAACCCTGGGGAGGCCCCTCTGAGTGATGCTTAAAGACCCAACCCTCTCCTCTCTGGTTGCCTGACTTTGACCCTTTTCACACTTGTCTTTCCGTTTTCACAATAAAAGTGTTATATGTTATACCAGATAAAATAAAGCATTTAAGAAAAAAACCCAAAACAACTGGTTCCTATGTGTTCTGCAATGGTTCCTTTAATCTTGTGTGAACTGCTCTTTTATTTATATTACCCAAAGCCATGGTCAAGTATATGGTCCTGCACGTCTTCAGAGAGATGATACAGGTTAAGAACACATGTGTTTATCAACAGGGTAGCCTCAGCCAAGTTTCTGCAGCAGCATTTGACCCACTAAACCCCCTGCTCTTGTTGGGGAATCAATCTCTGTGAATTTGAAGAAAATGAGGCAGGCGTTGCTTAAGCTCAGACAATGCATGAAGACTCCCCATTACCCGCACAACCTCTTCTATTTCCTAAGTATCTAAAAATGAGAGTGAGAAATGCTCTGCTCTCAGAAGGGGTGTATTCAAATCATTTCTCTAAGAATATGCTAATACATTTGTGATAATTTCTATGGAAATATGAATAATTCTTTTTTTAAAAAATAAATGATTTTATTACTTTGTAAGGGCTTCCCAGATGGCTCAGTCATAAAGAATCCACCTGCCAATGCAGGAGACACAGGTTCAGTCCCTGGGTTGGGAAGATCCCTGGAGGAGGAAATGGCAACTCATTCATGAATTCTTGCCTAGAGAATCCCACAGACAGAGGAAGTCCCTGACTTGCCATTGATATGTCATTTAGAGGATAGTAATGGTAACAGATGGGAATACCAGACCACCTGACATGCCTCTTGAGAAACCTATATTCAGGTCAGGAAGCAACAGTTAGAACTGGACATGGAACAACAGACTGGTTCCAAATAGGACAAGGAGTACATCAAGGCTGTATATTATCACCCTGCTTATTTAACTTATATGCAGAGTACATCATGAGAAACGCTGGACTGGAAGAAACACAAGCTGGAATCAAGACTGCCGGGAGAACTATCAATAGCCTCAGATATGATGATCACAACACCCTTATGGCAGAAAGTGAAGAGGAACTAAAAAGCCTCTTGATGAGAGTGAAAGAGGAGAGTGAAAAAGTTGGCTTAAAGCTCAACATTCAGAAAACAAAGATCATGGCATCTGGTCCTATCACTTCATGGGAAATAGATGGGGAAACAGTGGAAACAGTGTCAGACTTTATTTTGGGGGGCTCCCAAATCACTGCAGATGGTGATTGCAGCCATGAAATTAAAAGACACTTACTCCTTGGAAGGAAAGTTATGACCAACTTAGATAGCATATGCAAAAGCAGGGACATTACTTTGCCGACTAAGGTCCGTCTAGTCAAGGCTATGGTTTTTCCTGTGGTCATGTATGGATGTGAGAGTTGGACTGTGAAGAAAGCTGAGCACCGAAGAATTAATGCTTTTGACCTGTGGTGTTGGAGAAGACTCTTGAGAGTCCCTTGGACTGCAAGGAGATTCAACCAGTCCATTCTGAAGGAGATCAGCCCTGGAATTTCTTTGGAAGGAATTATGCTAAAGCTGAGACTTCAGTCAACTCATG